>WSXT02118506.1:0-11005 GCA_011762715.2 Neuroterus valhalla | reverse complement strand
GCATTAAAGTTAAATTTCTCAGCAAAAGAAGCGAATTTTGTAGGAGACAGTTGAATTTTTGTCGAGAGTTTTTTTTTTGAAAAGAAAGATAAATTTTCAATCCAATGAAACAAATTTTTAGCAAAACAGTCACATTTTTACCAAAAAATATAAAGAACCAAATCGATTAATTAAAGAAATTTATACTTCCAACAGAATATAGATACATTTTGAATAAATTAATTGCATTTTTCACCTTGTCGTCGAATTTTCAACCAAATATCAAAGTTTCCAAACCAATGAAATTTATGTACAACCAAAACCTGTTGGGTTTCCAAACAAATAGTTGAATCTTTATGTTAAAAAGACGATTTATGTAATAAGAGATATATTTCCAATCCAAAAGGAACAATTTTCAACAAAATAGTTAAATTAAAAAAAATGACTGTAACAGAGTAGTTGAATTTCCAACAAAATAATTAAACTTCTTACGAAACAGATATATTTTCAAGGAAATAGTTGAATTTCCAACCCAAAAATTAAATTTACTGCCTGCATACATGGATACTCAACCAGATTGAAAAAAAAAATAATAATAATTATTATTGAGAATAGTTGCAATTTCAACAATAAAGTTAAACTTTGAAGCAAAAAAGCGAGTATTTTTAGAAGACAGTTAAATTTTGAAAGAAAGAGTTTCTCGCAGTCAAGAAGGATAAATTTCCAATCGAAAAGGACGAATTTCCGATGAAAAAATATGACAAATTAAATATATGAATTCGAAAAAAATAAACATCCAGAAAATCAGATGACTTTCTAATGGAATAGTTGTATTCCCAACTCAATAGTCGAATTTTTAACCTGCAAAGATGCATTTGCAACCAAATGAACAACAACCAACCAGCAGCAACCAATAAAAATTAATATTTAATTAAAGACGAATTTCGTCTTGAGCTGAATTTTCAAAAATGAAGCTTGTGTTAAACGGAGCAAGATGAATTTTCAACAAAAACAGACAAATTTTTATCGAAAGAGGTGAATATTTCAGAAACAGGAATTTCCATCCAAGAACATTATCTATTTGATTTGTCATATTTGTTTATTAAAAATGTAGCTATTTGGTTGAAAAATCGTTTCTTTCGATTGAAAATTCATCTTTCTTTTCTGAAAAAAACTCTTTCGTTGAAAATTCAACTGTTTTCTGAAAAATTTGCGTTTTGACTTGAAAATTCAACTTTATAATAAAGAATGAAACTGTTCAGAATAATAATAATGAATACTACTAATAATAGTGATGTTACTAATTTTCGTTCGTTTGAAAATTCATCTCGGTTAGTTGAAGATTAGAATATTGGGTTAACAATTAATCTATTTCACCAAAAAAAAAATATAAATTTCTATTTTTCTTAATATTCGTCCTTTCGGATGGGAAATTTACCTTTCATCGTAAAAATGTCATTTTTCTTGGTTGAAAATAATGTATCTCATTCGAAATTCAATATTTTGAAATTTGAACTTTCCGCGGCTGCTATTCGGCTATCTACACGACCAATCAGCATCCGATTCCCGCTCGTTCGGGAGTTTCTGGAGCGCATTTCGGTGGCCGATGAGTGGCGACTGGCGGGGGAAGATTCCCATCGAGCGGCATCGTGGCGGCGTTCCAACTATGTGAGCTCTGGGCTACGGCCACATAGCAGGGGCTTGCAACGGTCCCGACAGGAAGGACTGCTGTTGAAGATGTGACAAAGAGGGAACCTTCGAGATGAAACAAGCTGAAGGCGGAAAAAATTCAAAGGATCCGGAAGAGTCAACGATGCCCAAACAGTATGTCGAAGCCGGACGAGCCCGATGCGTGACTTAGTCGCGCTACGGAGGACCATGCGTACATCCTAGTTGTGACATGGAAGACCGGAACAAACAGAAACCAACAGGAGCCTGAGCGGGCAAAAACCCCCTGAAGTAATGCGAAAGCGGTTCCGGGGGGAATGATGCCAAGAAGAAGATGGTGGTTTATAAGTGGGTAAATGGTGACAACAACATCTTGTCATCTCCATCAACATCGGGACTCCACACTCCCGAGAAATGCGGACCTTTCTCCGTGTCTGCTAGCAGATTTTTTCATGATCCTGCAAAAAAAATTACCTCACGCACACACGTTGACTGCTGCCTATTCCTTGAGACAGCTGACACAGATACTATGCTTCAAATTGCTGGCGCGGGTCCTGCCGCACTTCCTGTCATACCGATACCAAGTCGTCCGGACAGTGCCCTGTACCTGGTTCAGATCCAGTACCCCAGCCTTTCCGATTCCTTGCGAAAAAATTGCTGATGCAAAAGGTGCGATTTCCGAAGCATCGTTCGACAGATAAGTAGTTAGGCAAAACTTTATTACGGTCTTATAGCCAGCAGACAAGCTTTTCAAAACTCCTGAGAATGTCTTTCGCCAATAGAACCACTCCATCCCCCCACCAACCTTCGCACCAGGTAGAATTGAGGGATTCCTACTCGATTCTACGGATTGAGCTAAGTTCCTTGATTTTTTTCAATTTACTTATTCTCAGCACATTATCAGCTCATAGGTGCAGAATATATTGAGCCTGCCTCGTGAAGCAATAAACCTCTGAAACTTCCTAGGAATCTCGCTGTTGACATCCCGAGATGAAATGCTCGAATTAATACACATGTGTGCAGACTAACTTAGGCCTTTTGTTCCCGTGAGATTCACAAGACCCGCGTAGAATGCCCACTATCCTTGACAGGTGATGCACTTCTCAATCCCTTTTCGGACAGCTCTCCGTCCTGTAAGGATCCAGGACATCTCTTGCAGACAATTCAACGTTATTTGCACTGCATCATGCTATAACAATTTTAATAGTGCGCAGTTAATTATATTGAAATTTCATGACCCGAATGCAATATTATAATGTACCAGAAATTCCCAGTATCCTGTTGATTGAAAATCGAAGCATCCAACCAGATTGTAGCGGATTTACTACGAACAAATGTGATGAACTCACCTTTCGTCCGATTCACCATCAGAAGTGTCTCGTTCCACAATCCTAGAGACACAGATTTTGGCTTCTGACATTCCTTAATGTGACGGATCACCATGATTCATCCCAAAGGTTGATTTAAGTAATTATATATGCATCGTCTTCCCCAGTGAATAATCTCGACACGAGAAGAGAAATACTGCAGTCGCCGACTTTACTTCCCTTCTTTGCTTTCATGTCATGTGTTTACATAAACGGCCAAGACGTGGCTGTGGCTCATATTGAATAACATTGAACGTTCTCTCAACTGTCGAATATCCTCCAGAAGGTCACCTCTCTGGGAAACTTCTGAATCACTTCAGTCCCTTTTACCATTCTGACTTGAGTAATTCTTGGGCCGCGCATCCTCGAAAAGGGAGGTCAGCTGGATTTGCTTTCCCTGGAACATGATTCCAACGCTGTGGGTTTGTAGGCTCGAAAATTTTCTGAACTATTCCATCTAATAAATTCTGTGAACAGCTTTCTCCCTTAGTTCAGGTTCGAACTGTCGTAATGTCGCTCCAGAAATGAGTTTTTACTCCAACCATCTCGAAAGATTTTGACGAAGCGTCCACGATACGTGTTACCTTCGTGGTCGCTAGAAGCTTTAGTCTCCGTATTAATATGCTTCTGGACGTTTCACTTTTAGTAATTGCACTTCTGGTAGTTACATTTTTCGTTGATGCGACTATGGACTTGGCGTTAACCAAAATTATCCTAATTCCTCTCTGTACCTGTACGCTGCAAAGATTGCTGCACTGTCAGCTATTTGGCTCGCATCGACAAGAACATGTAATGTCAGGGAACCCTTTTCTGCTATAACATTTTTTAATATTTCAGATTTTCCGTAAGAATTGTCCTATGGACACTGCTCGACTTATTGGAGGGTCCATCTTGCACTGGTCAATTGTTTACTGGCAGCTGAATGTGGCTCATTTTGCAAGAGCATTCTCATCGATCGATCACACTCACATGTGGTAAAAACTCTCCGATATTAGGGTCAGCTAAGAAATTATTAGAATTCTGAAATGTCTGTATGAGAAGGCTTACACTTGCGTGAAAGTGGAAGCTGAGATCCCAGAGGAATCGCTGGCCACAGAGTGAGAAATCTCAAGTCCAATCATTATTGATTTCTGAACCTCGGAAATTGAAAGTACTTTAGGGAAAGGAATTGTGGGTCATGTCGATATTTTATAGTTTATTCACGCAGATGATTCAATTATTCTAGCTGGATCTGAAATAGACACATTGCAGGAGTAATGTTACATGAATAGCCTTTGTTGATAAGAAGAAAACTTAATGTGCGATCGCAGACATGTGAATACAGAGAATCCCTCTGATGTTCTGGCTATTTGATGTAAAGTTGCTTCAACCAGACGCATTTTTCAGTGTGCCAAATGCAAGAAGGGTCAAATTATCGAAAAACTCCAAAGCCTGGAAAATGATGATAGATTCTTGGAATTTGTTTCCTTTTTTTCATTAACTGGGTAAATCTTTTTTTTGAGGCTCTCTAGTTTGGGCTTGCATAATTTTTACTAGAACTAAGTAGTCGTCGTTGGCTTCCATTGTTCAGATTCATGACTCGATTTTAAAGAAATCCTCGTTATATGCGTCCCGCATCATCGTAATGAATTATCTAGATGTTCTCAAAAAAGCAATAGTTTTTAAACAGGAGAAGGGTTGAGGCCAGGCTGCCCGTTGAATCTATTGCTTATTATTCTTCTGCTAGATCTAGAGGGAAAGTTAAAGGAGGAAGGGTAATAAGGCACGATTCTACGCAGCAGTGAGATTCACTCCTTAGCATATGCAAATAACGCCATACATTTAGCAGAGGACGAAAGGGGAATAAACTTGTTGATGAAATGCTTCGGATAATACGTGAGCGGGAAAGAACTTACTGTGAATGCGAGTAAGACCAAGATAATGTGCTTCAGTTACAGGAGAAGTATTTTAGAGAATAAGTGTAAGTTGAGCCAAGAGACTGTGAAATAGTAGAGGAATTCTGTTAACTAGGGTTCTGGTTCGAGGTGGAGAGAGGCAACGAAGTGCAAGTAAGGAAAAGATTTTAATGTGCCAGTAAAATGATGGGCTGAGTGTAAGGGATAGGGAAGAGAAGATTTGAGGATGACTGGAGGTAGAGGGTATGGATGTTTGATGTGCTGGTTTCGGCGTTCTTGTGCTATGTCGTGGAGATTGTAGGATAGAAGTAACAAAAGAGAGTAAAAAGTCTTCATAAAATATTTTTGAGATGGGTCATGAGGGTGAGTTGAAGCTGTTCATGGTTCATGTTGAGAGAGGAACTAGGAAGGGAGAAAATAGTAGTCAGACAGCTGAAGAGGGCGTGGAAGTTTGTAACGAAGTGGTTTTCCACCTCGTATTTAATTTGTCCCTGCGGACGCTTCAGTCAGCCAGGGTCAAGATTTATGGATAAATTAAGAACTCGGAATTTATTTTAAGAATATAAAAAGAATGGATTTATTATCCTATAAAATACAAATCTAATTAAAGCTATTGTAAGTGTGACGGTGTAGTGTTTATAGTGTGAGTGTGTAAGATGTGTTTGAGTGTGACTTTAAGAAATAATTCTGAGTACCCTTCCAAGTAGTCCCGCATCTTCCACACCATCCACTTGATGGCAAGACAGTCTAGTTCGGTTGCTGAGTAATTGCTTTCCGTCTTATTTACGGCATGGCTGGCGTAAGCAATAATGAATTCCGTATCTCCGTCAGCCTGGGTTAAGACGGCTCCAAGGCCTTCTTGGCTAGCGTCGGTTTGCAGGACGAATTCCTTTGTTCAGTCAGGGCAAGCCAGCACCGGTGCGGTCGTGAGTCTCTTTTTCACTTCGTCAAAGGCTTCCTGATGTTTCGGAGTCCAATCCCATTGAGTATTCTTCTTTAGCAGCTGATGGAGTGGTGCTGCTACTTTGGCGACATCTTTGATGAAGCGGCGGTACCATGAAATAAGACCTAGGAACCTACGGGCCTCTTTGATGTTCCGAGGTTATCCGGGTTTGGCCTAAAGTTTGCCTCATGGAGCCTGTCAAAAACCTTCTGCATGACCTTGATGTGATCTTTGAAGGTTGATGTGCAGATCACTCTGTCCAAAAGTCGCTGAAACGTAGACGGTGCGGTGTGCAATCCAAAGGGCATAACATTTAAACTCGTACAACCCTCTTCCTGGTACGGTGATAAGGTTAACGGTTTGCTGTCCTCTGTCAGCGATACGTGCCAGTATCCATTCTTGAGATCGATGGAAGAGAGATATTTTGCTCCTCGGAGTTTGTCCAAGATCGCATTGATTTGTGGGATTGGGTAGGCATCTTTTTATGAAACTTGGTTCAGTCTCCTAAAATTAATGCAAAATCTTGGTCGGCCATCTTTTCGGCAGGTGATGAGAATGGGCGAGCTCTATGAACTGTTGGATGGCCATATAACTCCCTCGCTGATCATCTCGTTGACTTTCTTATCAATTATCTCCTGTATTGCAGGGTTCCTCGGTCGGTACCTTTGTTTCAGCAGCGTTGGGTCCTCGAGACTGATGCGATGCTTAGTGAGCGGTGTGACGCCTGTAACAGATGCTAGACGCCGCAGTTGTTCCTTCAGGAATTTTTTGGCCATCTCTTTCTCCCCTGGCTCTAGCTCGGTGATCGGTACCGGCCCTTCGGTGCTTAGGACCTCCCTTTTTCGGTAGCGGTGCGGTGGGAAGACCTTCACGCCGTTGATGCGGACATCTAGGCCTAAGAGAGAGAGAGAAGATCTATGCCCAGCAGCATCGGGTGGCCGAGGCTGTGTAGAGTTGATACTTGGGCTTCGATGGTTTTTCCCATGGACTGCAGATGCCCAGGAAAGCGGTCGCCGAGCGTAGTTTCAGTGCCATCAGCCATAACGGTGATCGTATCGTTACGTTGCCTACTCCAGCCTTGGGTGAGGCAGCGGTGGGCCGTCTCGTTGTCGACGTAAGAGCAGACCGATCCCGGATCCACTAAAGCGTCGGAGTTGATTTGTCCGATGGTAATCGGAATGAAAATTCGTGGCTCCTGGGATGGTGCTACGTACCGGGTCGAAGTGGAGCCTAATTGGACCCGGCCCGTTTTTCGTTTCCCGGCTTTGAACAAGGGCGATCCCGGGTGAGAACCCCATCTTTCCCTCGCTGTGAGCAAAATTTCCTGGCCTCGTTACGGCAGAACCTCCTAGTGTGACCCCTTTGCTTGCACTTCCAGCAGGCTTCGTAAGGATCGTATGCTGGTGTGATGTTAGCGGTGTGCGTGCGTGATGGTTTGGCGGTGGACCTTTGGTCAATCCGCTCCCCTCTAGCCTAATGCTGGGCCTCCTGAATCTCCTTGACCCGTCTTGTCAGCTCTTCGGGCGTTGCTACATCCGGCAGCCGTCTGTACAACCGTAGTCCTGGTTGCATGTTATAACAGAGGGCCTCCATGGTCCTTTCTTGAGGAAACCCACCGCGGCGTCGAATCAGCGTGGGTAGCGAGGTGACGAAGTTCCTGATCCCTTCGTCCGTCCCTTGTTATCGGTTATAGATCTGCTGATCTAGCCGTCGAAACTCTGACGGAGGAAGGTAAAACCTTCGCAGGGCCATTTCCAGCTCTGGGAGCGTTGAAATTCTAGAAGCACAGTTGCAGAACCATAACTAAGCGTCGCCTCGCAGCAGTTCCGGAACTTTTTGTAACTCCTTCAATCTCTCGAGGGAACCGTAGACGTTTTTGCCGTCGGAATGGCAGTTCCATTTTCGCATCTGGTTTAACGTGCGGGTAGACGAAGCGGCGTCTTCGTAGAGGTTCCACGGAACAGAGTGATGAAGTGGCGAAGCGGCCATATCCACATGTCGGGCCGGAGGTGGCTGCTGTGCCAAGGGTTGTTGTTGGAGCAGAAGCTGTTGCTGAACCAGACGCGGTTCTTGAGTCGGAAGCGAATGCTGGTCTGAGGGCGGCTGCTGAACCGCAGGCGGTTGCTGGGCCAAAAGCGGTTCCTGAACCAGTGGCGGTCGCTGGTCCAAAGACGGTTGTTGCGGTGAAGATGTGACTAGTTGTCGTGCCACTTGGAGCATGGCGTCGAGCTCCATAAGATCTCTCGTGCGGCCCAGATCCTCTCTTTTAATCCGGATAATCGGCGGGGGCTTCTGGGAACAGTGTAGGATTTGCCCTAATAAAACTCATCAACCTTTGTCGCAGTACAGCGAGTAATCCCTCATGATTGACATTGTGTTCATGCAGTATCTCCATTACTTTCTCCTTATGCAGATGGTATACCCAAGACACTCCTGGCATGATGGCGGCTTCCGTAGAGTCGTTAATGAGGTGGTGAAGAGCGTCGTCGTAGTCAGGCTAGGTTTACAACGAGGAATACTTTTCTTTCTGTCAACGGTATGGCAAGCTTGGCGGAGTCAGAGGCTTGTTTTCGGTTCGAGTTTCAAGAAAAGACTGTCCTGTTACATAGAGTGCTCCTCAATTTATATCCTGTTGGAAGGGACATAAAGATGATTTTCGGAAGAGCGGAGAAAAAATTACGGTGGGGGAAACGATATGCGCGCCCCTCTCACTCAGGAAAAAGAAGGAAAGCGGTCCCAGTTTGGGCGCCATGTAACGAAGTGGTTTTCTACCTCTCATTTAATTTATCCCTGCGGACGCTTCAGTCAGCAAGGGTCAAGATTTAGGGATAAATTAAGAACTCAGAATTTATTATGAGAATTTAAAAAGAATGGATTTATTATCCTATGAAATATAAATTTAATTAAAGCTATTGTAAGTGTGACGGTGTGGTGTTTATAGTGTGAGTGTGTAAGACGTGTGTAAGTGTGACTTTAAGAAATAATTCTAAGCGTAGATGTAGTGTGGACGCAGTAACCATCAGGTGCGTGTGTGAATGTGAAGTGTCGACTCTAAGTATAAATACGAATGAGAGAGAGCATACGGTGTGAGTGAGCGAACAGCGTCTGGTTATGCGGAAGTCGAAGCTTAGTGCGGTCCCTGTGGGCAAAGTGTGGTACAGATAAGCATTCAGTGAATCAACGCGGAGATCTTCGGCGAGGCGAGGTTGAAGTCACCTCCTGAGCCCGTCCTCCTCTCTTAACGGTAAGCGGTACGGTGCGGAGAGAGAAAAAGGGGTGAGGGAGGTTATGCTCAAATTTAATCCCCTGCGAGGAATCTACCTTATCGGCCCATGGCGGGAATCTCTGGGTCTGGTTCTAGCTGAGCGGTTTTCTCGGAACGGCTCCGAGGAGTCCAGGTTGATCCTGGATTGGTTGGGGTGTGAAGCCAACGAATCCTTTTGCCCGATACACGGCAATACACGGCCATTTGGTCGTGGATCGGGTGGATCCCCCTTTTCCCCGTAGAGGGTCTTTATGCGGCTACGAGGAGTCCAGGTCGTTCCTGGATTTGTTGGGGTGTGAAGCGTACAAATCCTGTTGCCCGATACAAGGCCAAAGGTGCGCCATTTGGTCGTGGATCGGGTGGATCTCGCTTTGTCCCCGTAGAGGGTCTTTCGCGGCTACGACGAGTCCAGGTTGATCCTGGATTGGTTTGGGTGTGAAGCCAACAAATCCTTTTGCCCGATATACGGCCATAGGTGTGCCATTTGGTCGTGGATCGGGTGGACCCTCCTTCGTCCCCGTAGAGGGGGGGGTTAGGTTTCCCGGTCGCCCTGGTATAGGTGCGCCATTCACCAGGGAGAGCAGTGAGTATCGCTGAGCTCTGCACCGCGATCGAATTCGGTTTGCAGCTCTCAGCGAACTGTCTTCCGAGCAGTACTGCGAGTGCCTTTATACACTTGCGGCCGGTCGATTAGGGAGGGCGCGCAAGCGCGTAAGATGTCTCTTGACTCGTGACGTCACTGGCGTATGACGTGGTGTCCATGTAACGAGTTAAGCCTTGTTACAAGTTTGAAGAAAAGTTGTATAGGAGAGAAGTGAGCAAAATTGTACGAACATGTTTAAGGGAGATAAGGATGTAGATACTGGATGGAGGAACAGTAAGAACTATGTGCGTGTGTGGTTATGAAGGTGAACGTTTCAGTTTCGGATTTTCTTTTTTCAGGAGGAGGGGGGGGGGGGGTGGTATTTTTTTGGAGGAATTCATATTTCGGCATTCTTTTGGTGACATTACCATTCAGTAAACAGTTTCGAGGCAATGACAGTTAATCATTAGAAATGTTCAGGGGAGAGGAAAAGGAGGAAGGCAACAGTGTGACTGATTGTGTGAGAGGGATTTTGAATAAGTGTGGGCAGGGAGTTGCATGGATGAAAAGATTGGAAGATCTGACGGAAAATAAGGAAAGGAAAGCAAGTTGAAGCAAAGATTTCATCATGAGTAATAAAAAAATATATGAAGTAAAGCGTCAAGAAAAGAATAAATAAAATTATGGTTATAGGAAACGGAATACCTGTCAGAGATCACTCGAGCGTACACAGTTTGTAAATAGAATTGTCAACATTTACAATGTGTCTACACTACGGAGCCGAAGCAATAATCATCACATTTTTTATTGTGATAGGTTAGACTGCAACAAAACAGTTAGATTCCGTTTAAGCGTAGCGCTTATCATCGACTGCATTGTTTATCAGAATAAATTTGTTGACACAACACTGAACAATAATTTGTTCATTTTGAACGATGCGATATGATTTTCCAGAAAAATTATCTGAAACAAAATTGGAACTCTACTGTTTTACATTCTAATTCCTAATGAGAAGGTTAAAACGATTTTTGCTAAGGTGTCAGCCTTTATGAAACTAGAGGTTTTCAACTGTTTTGCAATATACAACTCTGTGTATGCATTACACTGTAAACTGAATCAAGTAAGGAAGTAGCCGCTCAAACATGCGAGCAAAGCGAGCTGCACCTGTTATACGGATTGACCTCGACGCCTCCTAATCATAGTATAGTATAGTATAGTTAATGAACGTGCAGTTGCGAGATACGTGAGTATGATTCTGAGGTAACGACATACGCGTCTCTGATCTTGCGTATCAGAAATATGACA
>WSXT02118505.1:0-25194 GCA_011762715.2 Neuroterus valhalla | reverse complement strand
CAAATATCGAACATATGTATATAGATATAAACTGACCTACTTGTACGTATTATTACGACAAATAATTATATACATCATAGAAAATGACTACTCAAACTAGTCAAAAATTATTGATAAAATTAGTTTGCAACCCAACTGCAACCTCTTCGTCAGGGTAAAAAAAATTCAAAGATAGACCGCTGCCCGTGCAAGTTAGGACTTAGATAGAGATACTTTTACTGGTGGCTCCGCTGGCAGCTGATCAGATTTTCCTTGGGACGTTTCATTTTCTAATCGTGGTTTTCTCAGTAAAAATTGACGAGTTTCCATTTTCCCAAGTCCTACCACGACGACAACGCGAGAACACCATCGGTAGGGTTATAATTATATCTGCAACATTGCGAAGGGCTCAAAATTGGGTCTCAGGCATGACGAACTTACATTTCTAATGTGTGATTCTCTTGAAATTGTGAAGGCTTCAAGACGGGCACTTACGCACGTCAAGCATGCCGATTCCGAATCATCTGCAACAGTGCAAAGGCCTTCAAGCAGGCGTTTGGGTATCAAAACTGTACTTGCTGAGTGAGGATTTTGCATGATTGCATGCGCCTGGAAGGCCTCTTAGGCGTTACGAACTTTTTGACAATGACGGCTTGCTTCTGCTTCTTTCCTTGAAACTCTGATTCTTTTAGACACTGAGTCCCCTTCTACCTATTATCTTTCTCCGATGGTGGACCGAAATCCCGGAGTTGATGAGTATCGTATGCTGATCTCATTTTCCTTATGTTCATTATAGGGAGTGAGTTCCAACTTTGCATTTGTGACACATAGCCCCATGCTGGGATCGTGTTGACATTCATAAATATATTCATGTCTTGACTGGCTTCCTGATTAATGCACCTTAAGATTGACTCTCATGGCTTCCTGACTGTGACTCAAGCTGCATGCAACCGGCTTCGAGAATCAGATGAGGTTTAATTGCGCCATGTAGACCGGTACTAATCTTGAGAAGCATGAGCATGGCACCTTGTAGGTTAGATGCCGTGTGATTGCGCCTCGAAGGTCATGACTGCAAATACCATAACCTTTACATACTGCACAAATGACTGATGCACACGTCCAAGTAGCAAACACACCCGAGCAGCAGAACAAGCCCGAGTAGCAACACATTTATATTCAACAAAGGACAGCAAAGAAATTTCGGAACTTCAGAGATGCCTAGAGAACCAGTTCTCTCTTGTCGGTCTACTGTCTTTTGTCGCCCAAAAATTTAGTTTGAAATTATTGTATGTCTCCAAAGCTAATAAAGACATCTAGAATACATAACCTAGGCTCTGGAAATACCTTATCCGCCCAGGTGGGACTTCACCAGTACTTCTTTTGAGAAGAAATTGTTTCACATGATATGAAACAATATTTCAGCATACATGAAAAATTACAGAAGAAAATAATTCATTGCTCTGATTCCATTTCAACGTTATATGGTTAGTAATTTTTTTTCGTCAAAAACGAGATCATGGATATAATATATACAAGAGAAAACTATTCAAACATTCTCCCAATTCCAGCTCAAGGCATTCTCTCAAAATCAGTTCTATCTCTATGCCAAAATGCAAACATTCACATGTACTCTGCTCTTCTTTTATGATATATCTATAATCAGCTGAGAATTCACACTTGGATATATTATAATACCGAATCAATAATATTTTCAAGTAGGTATTATAACCAGACATCGATACTCGAAATCATCATTTCACCTTCAAACAGTTCAAATGGTTGTTTGTATTTATTCTCCTCCCTTTTATGGGTTTGATGGCCTACGTTACTTTGACCATTGAATAAATTAGTGCCAAATTTCCCTTTTGAAACTTTTTTTGAGGGATTTGGATATTTTTTGGAAAGCTAACGAAATTTTATGCCAGCACCATGGATCAATAATCCTGGCCAGTGTTATCATTGTTAATTTTATAACATCGATTTGCCCATTGTAGTTTTATATAAATGGCTAGGATATGACGACTGTTATGCATTTTTACATTCTCATTAGAGAAGGTATTAAATTTGTGTGAAATTTGACTCCTCCCCCATCCACGCCCCATTTTCTTTTCATGTCCACGTTTTGAGACCTCCGGAAACCAAAGGACAGATTTTTACGAATGTGTACGTACGTATGTATGTGTATATATATATATGTGTGTGTGTGTGTGTGGGGGGTGCGCGTGTGTGTGCATGTATGTATTTATGTATGTGTGTGTGTATGCATGTATGTATGGCCTTCGGTGCACTTTTTCAGTGTCAAAAACTGAAGATACAGTTCGTTAGCCATCGTTTTTGGGTAAAAATTCTAAAAGTTAGAGCATTTTTGAAATTGTTGAGACCATGCCTTTCAAGACTTGAAAACCGTAGGTACGGCTTTATGTAGTAAGTAATAAGTGCGAAATTTATCCACATGATTTTTTTTGATTAAAAAAAAATTGTCAAAATGATGGCATTTCCAAAATTCAAAAATAAAAACAAAAATGTGAATTTTTAGCAAACAACACAAGATATAAAAAAAGCCCATCGAAAAAATTTCCTTTATCGGAGGTCGATGAGATGATCTCCACAACTTTTTAATAAAGTATTATTTTTCTTTCAAACTATGCAAGGTACGGGAAAACAGATATGAATAAAAATCGTGCAACAATAAAGATCTTCAAATTTGATAAAATTCACTCTTTGACAGCACAAGTAGTTTTTGCTGGAATAAAACATTAGAAAATGGAATTCCTATAAAAAGTACACAACATGTAAAAGAAAATAAAGCAGCAAAACTACTCTATCGTTTCGAGAAAATTTTGATCGAGTACGCAGCAGGAGACACGCGATAAGAAAGTACTTGTCAAAGCTGGAGAAGTTTTAACAAAAAATAATTCGTAATCCTCAAATTAAGGAAGTTGACATTTTGCTTTTGAGTTTTAAAAGCTCTATATACAAATGTAGGGAAGTACAAAGACCGAACGTGGAGCGCTAGATGAGTTCTTCATCGAGCGCGAAGCGCGAGATCCGACAGACGCGTGCCCTGGGCGCGCTCAAACTTGGGAGTGAGGCGCGCGTTGAGAAAGTGCCCGCACAGCGTAAAGAATTCATATTATAAGGATGAATTATCGCAGGATAGATTTATTCTTATTTCATAAATTACCATACATTTCATGAATTGCCACAAATTGTATAAATCATCATGAATCTCATAAATTACTACAAATTTCATAAATTTCCGAAAATTGTATGTCAATATCAAATTTAATATATTTTCATGGATGTCATAGATTTTCAGAAATCCCCATAAAATCAATACACATTTCCCTAAATTCCATGAATTACAATGAATATCATCAATAATCACGAGTTAGAGAAATTTTTCAAATTTTTGGATAATTCATAAATCGCTAACAATTTTTTCCATTCGCATAATTTTTTGTAACTGGATAAATGACGATAAGTCTCGAAATTCCGTGCATTTATGTCAACAAATCGGTTACTAAAATTTTCCTTAAAACTCCTACATAATCCTAATACTCTGATGCTACTCGATTATTTGACTAGTTTTTATCCTTTGCTCTGGGGAAATGTATAAGGACTCTCAGCTGATGGAAAAGTTACTTTTTAAATACTGAAATACTATTTTACTTTTTTTTGATTTATTATCGAATTCGGAAAGTTGGCTAAGTTGTCCCGAGTTTAAGTGAAAAAGAAGATCCATGTTTGATTTTGAGAAAAACTAGTTTCTTATGAATTTCGGAAACAGTAAAAGATACAAAACATATTTTCCGGTAAGGAGAATATGCGCAATGAAATTCTGTATTAAAATGTACTTTTAAAAATTGAAAATTTGGGACCTAATCTTCAAATGGCCAGGGGTCACTCTACATTCTGAACATTTTTGTGTTAATCTTAGTGGTCGTTATTGTTCTCATCTCTCTCACCTTTGGCCACTTGCCACTGGCCGGGATTGTAAATATGTGATTGATGTAGGAGAATTCGTGTTGATGTTCAATTTGTTTATTTATCATAAGAGTTCACGCATTGCTTTTTAGTTTTCATATGACAGTTTCCTCTTTACGATGGCCTATATGGCATCAGCCGTCAATCTTTATTCATTCCTCCTGTTATTATCTTCATTCTGTTGAAAAAAATATGAAGTTTATCAGCTCAACCTTCGAAAAATATATGAACTTCAAAACAAGTTAGCAGGTTAACCTACCCTCTGCTGTTGTCGAATTAAACTTGGCTGATTAGAAGATCTCTGAATTACCACTGTACCCACACCTTCAAGGAAAATATAGTCATTATTCAGTTTAAATATTTGAAGAAAGCAACTGATTGACAACTAACGAATTACATCAAATAAAGCATCCACAGATATTCCCCGAAGAAATTCAATTTCAAATTAGCATTATGAATGACAGCAGTTTCCTATAAGTTCAACAATATTTTGCGTACTAAGAATTTGAGCAGGATCATCATATGAACTTGAAGTTTTGAGAAAAGCTAGGGGCTCATTCAGAGTTGGATTTTTATTTGACTTTGCATTGAGCGGTCATTATCCTAAGCCACGTGAAAATGCACATGGAAATTTAAAACCTTCTACATAGATTTCCACGTGAAAATACCACGGTATGTTTCGATGTGGAGTTTCACAAGCAGTTCTACGTTCATTTCGACGTGGTAATTTTCTCACCTGGGACTACTGAGACTTGTCCAGGCCTTAAGTAATCAGGCATTACTGGTGTATGAATTATGGTTAACAGTTTAAGAGATACTGCATCCACGATAACAACATGTGGACCAACTCCAGGAGGTCTCTGCGTGGTCAAATCAATAACCATTATTGGATGTGCAACTGGCGGACGAGGACCTGATGGTTCCGTACTTGATTCTGTAAAGAAAATAGTTGTGATGTTAAGTAAGAAATTTTCTTAACGAACACCAAAGTTTTAGGTCTAAGTCTAAGGCATCCTAATTCCAATCATCGTCAGATTTCATGACAACATGACTTCATATAAGAATATGGAGGGAATAATGAAACAATTATAGATTTAATGCTTTCACGATGATCCATTATGATGAAATAAGGTATTAAGGTCGACAAATTTTTTAGTTTTTTGTACACGATCGAAACCCGAAATACCTTATTTCATCAATAATGAAACAATTTTCCGAACAGTACAAAAATTGATAAGAAATATTCTTCTCAATCCCTGTTTCCTTGAAGAATGAGTTGGTTCAAAAATATATTTGGATAAAATAGATGTTTAATTGATAGCACCAGAAGTTACAAAGGAGAGAAATTTATAATGACGAGTTGACACGATTATAATACAATTGGAACATAGGCTAAAGACGAGGTCGAGTGATCTCTGGATCTTGGTAGAATTGAATCTGATGATTCGAAGTTAGAGATGAACATTGGTGGTGTCGAAGATCGTTTATACAGAAGGGTAAATATTATAAGACTCACTCTAATTGGTCGTAGAAATTTAAGAGAAGGGCAGAAGACACCCCTTCCTTCTAACGTCACAAAATCATAATATTCCCTAAAATTTAAAGTGAAGGTGTTTGGCCATGGGCCCGTTGTAAAGCTATAAAGTAATAAACGGCGTGAGGCGCCCTAAGCTGGGACAAGATGCCTAAGAAAATACTTGAGAAGATGAAAATAAAACAGTATAAACTTATACAGTAAAGAAAAAATGTCCCTGAAGCTAATAGTTTTGGAAGTGCAAACTTTCCGGAAATAATGATTAAGAAAGTAGCAGATGTAGCACGCCGCCTTGACGTGTGAATATAAAATTTGGAAGGCTAAGTACAATTGAAGTTGTGGAAGAATCGATAAAAATTTTGTAAAAAAATATTCAGGTAAAAACTTAATAAAAAATAAATTGCTACGACGTAAGAAAGTCATTAATAAAGAGTCCAGATGTGCCGCATGAAACTATGGGGAGTCTTTTTCATCAATTTTCCTACTTCTCGCAAACTGAAACATGACTCCAGTGATCGATATCAAATATTTGCATTATTCAAAAAAGATGATTAAATTTCTATAAAATCTGATCATTGTCTAGTTTTGAACCTTTCTTTGAGCATGCATAGACTTTGAGTTGAAAAAAAGAAATATTGTGCACTAAGGCAGCAAAGTAGTCTCTTTACGACCGAGCTTGAGTTAGCAAGAAAGATGCGTGGGCGTGCGTGAAGATTTTAATTTTAATTTTCAACCAAATATTCGCATTTTGAATGGAAGAGAATGAATGAATTCGCACATAGCTGGTAAAAAGAATGATTAAAAACAGACAATGGGAAACATCTTTAATGTTACGGGCTCCCTAAAATTCACAAAATAGCGAGAGATTTACTGCGGACCAATGGGACCTTCGATAACAGCCGTAGTTTTAGACTTGGCGATGAAAAACATCGAAGATGATATCCTCGCTAGCCTTCCTCATAAAATAACTATTTTTTATCGTTATCTAGATGATATTCCTGCATGTATTTCGATGGGATGGGTAGGTCAAATTTGCATTGAACCGCAAATGAGAGAAAGACGCCAAAGCTTATGAATCTAAAGAAAAAAAGCATTTACCAAGTGGAAAAATGCCAATTACTATTTCGAAAAAAATGTACTGGTAAATCTGATAATCTGATATTAATTTGGAGCCTCTCCAGTAACTTTAAAGCTCCAAACTTTTGATAAGAACTCCCATCATTTTAATGTTTCGACAACAAACAAATTTTAAAAACGTTTTGTTAGCATTGAATGACTTCGTATTGAATTTTATGGATAATGGTTTCACTACATATCGCAGGTTAACTAAATTTATGGCTTAATACTCCTTCGAACTATTTCAAAATTTCTTTTATATTGAGAAAACTTTATTTAAAAATTTTTAGATTCTGAAAAGGCCCGTATTAGGTGCTAAGACGTAAAAAGAATTGATGGGGAATTGGGAACCGACCGGTACGAAAAGCTCTTGTGGTCTAGAAGATATGCGAACTTCAACTCACACGCTTCAGTTGAATATAAGATGAATGTCATAAATAGTCTCGATGGCAGGTAAGCACTGCTTACCGAAGAGAAACATATTCCTGAAAATGTAATTCCGATCAAGAATTCTCTAATGCAAAATCATATTCCTAAGATGCTTATGGGCAAATTTATTAATGAACGAGATGGAAAACAATGCTCGAAACTGAACAATAATACTGTCAGAGTGAAAAACAGAAATCCGTTGAATAAAAGAACGGGCATTCGAAATTTGAGCTTTGCTTATAACGTGATAAAGAATATTAATCATTGTTAATCGTATCGAACGCGTTAATTCTTTATATCGTGAATTTCAAATTAGAATTTTTATGTTAATCATAATTTAACTTCATATAAGAGTTACACACAAAATATATTTTCACGTTATGCTTTTGCCACATCTTAAGTCTTGTATTGATAATGATAAGTTTAACTGCGTTTGTAGCCAAACCTTCGGAATAAGCTCCAGTATAATAAAAACAAGACTCGTCACGCAGTACACACATTGTAAAGGTGGGATAAACAAGTTTCGACACAATATTGTCTTTGGTGAAATAACTACCTTGCTATTGATGTAACGCTATGTTTTTTTCAAATCAATTATTCCATCCATTTAAAGTTTTACATAGTAGACAATTCTCAAAATTCAAAAACTTCATTTTTGATGACGAATCTTCGATTGTTGATGGTAAAATTAAAAGGGCTTTTACTATAGTGTTATTATCGTAGCGTTCTGGAGTGAATTTCGATCAACCAAATGATTTGTATTTTTCCAGTACATGGACTTTTGAAACACTTGGATTTTCTTTTACCTGATGAGGCCTGCCGTTGAGAGGGCAAAACGTCGTTTTCAACGTTTTCATGAAATAAATGGACCAGCGATACCGACGAAAATACCATGTCCTCTCTTGAATAATGAATCTTCGACCCGGAAATTCAACTTTGGATACATAAATCCAGCTTTATCCGAAAAATCACATGAATATGAGAAAGAGATGTGAATATCGGTGGCGATTATTGTAATAAAAATGTGTTCCTTAGGACCAGTAGAGCCTCAAGTAAAATAAATTGCTAAAAAATATTTATTAAAAATAAACAAATATTCAGTAATCTTCATAAAATCAGGGGTTTTAGACAGTTTTGCAATATTTTCAACTCTTTGTGTGAATTAAACTGTATTGCTTACATCCCGGTAATAAAAAAATTTATATACGGAGTTCATTATTATATTGATACACCTTCACCTTTACAAACTTTGACAATAACATCAGCCACAAAATCATCAACTACACCACAAACTACTCGAAAAAGTTCAGTACGTGATTTTTTACCAACTGCGACTCTTGCTGATCGTGCAGGTAAGCATATTATTTAGTGTTTTTTTCTTGTAAAAAAAATTAATTTTTCTTTCAAATTTTGAAATGCAATGATGCATTTTCAACTCCAGATATTCCGAGCACTTCGTGCCAAGGCGAGACTTGAACGCTGGGGAGTGTTTTAGACAAAACTTACAAAAAACCAGCACAAGATTCAATAAATAAGGAAACTATAGGCACTAAAGCTGAATTGCACAGAAACTTTTTCACTAGAAAAAATGGTTTCGATGAAAGTCGATCTACAGAAGTAATTACGAAATTGCAAAAAAAAAAGCTGAATGTGCATTGAAAAATGCTTCAAACTTTGAAACAGAGTGCTGAACGACGAGAAAAATGTGAAAGAGAAGAAAAATGGATTTTAAAAAAATATGCCAGAATAATCCACAGATAGCAAATAAATCGCATGTATCTGATGGCTCTGGGCGGAGCAGAATGGAAAGAAGTCAACCAGAGTTACTTACAACTATTAAAATTGATCAATCCTGGTGCTTCTACGGATTCAAAAAGACGAAGTGAAACTCTGAATAGCTGCAAAACCCTAACCGATCTTCACAAAAAATTAGAAGATACGAGATATTCTAGTTCCCGAAGCGCACTATACCTACGTTTACCAATTAGAAAATCGAACACTTCAGAGGAAAAAAGGAAATAAATAGAGTTCCTGTTTGACTAAGGAAAGCTTAAGCAAACTCTCACAAAAGTCACGCAGAGTAATATTCTTCTACTGCCCGTATTAGACAAGCTCAAGTTTTGTTATCAGATCTTGGACCACAGCAAGTAATCTTTCTATCGCAGGATGTTGAGGCAAGAGTGCCATCGGGAAATGCGGGAAATTAATCCTGAATGAGAAGGTATTGGTTTTATGCGAAAAATGACTTTTACGGATTTGATGAAATCTCCACGTTTTGAGACTCCTTGAGTCAGGAAAAATCATTTTTTACGACGGTGTCTGTCTGCCTGTAATCTGTATACTGGATAACTTTCGGGAGAATGATCATATTGGATCGTGCTTGGGCACAATTTCACCCATCAAAATAGCTTTCTCGAAAATTAAAAATGCACATTCCCGCTCAAACTATGCGTGGTTCAAAAGAATTTTAAGGACCGAAATTATTAATTTTAGAAAAATTTTAAATTTTTTCCATAAAATAAAATAGACAGAAAGCAATTTATTGAGTATGGATTCAACTATAGTAACGTAAATTTTTATTGAAAAATATCTGAAATTCACAAAGTTATCCAAATAATCGTAACGAAATGAAAAAATGACGACATCTGGTGGCACTGATACAGCAATGCATTATTATCCGAAATCAAAATACCAAAAATATTATTAATCTGCATGATAGTGGCTATCGTTGCATGCAGCCGTTTTCTCAAAATTATTTTTTCACAAAATGGTGGCGATTTGAATTTCTTTGTGTGCTTTTGACATTTTTTTTATCTTCAAAATGTCTCAAAAAATAGTAATTTTCAGAATTTTGGAAAGCGGCTACGTAGAACAATAGCCGCTTTCGTGCAGATTATTAATATTTTTTGTTTTTTGATATCAGATAATAATTCATGGCTGCATAGCTGCCACCACATGACGTCATTTTTTCCATATCGTTACAATTATTCCGATAACTTTGTGAAATTCTAATATTTTTAAATAAAAATCTACATCAATATAGTTGAATGCATACCTTATAAATTGCTTTTAATAAATTATCCGATCCTCAAACGGTCATCCCTTAAAAAAAAAATTCACAAAAATCGGCTATTTTTAGAACCGTCACAGTGGCGTCCCCCTTGAAGCCAGTAGAGCCTTAAATAAAACTATTAAAAAAAAAATGTTCATCAATGATGAGAAAAAATTCAATAATCTTCATAGAAGAAGAGGTTTTCAACAGTTTTGTAATATTTGTAACTCTGTGTATGCATTACACTGTAAACTGAATCAAGCAAGTAAGTAGCTGAACGCATAGCGTGAGGTGAATATATCACCAAGCGCGAAGCGAGCTGCGCGCCATGAGAATGTGCCTGTGCAGCAGGCAGATTTCTGTTTATTGTTTTGCCTGATATGATGGGCTCTACAGAAGCCGTCACATATTCGGTACCAAATAACGTTGCAATTAGAAGTGGTAATCCTTTGCAATCAACAGCTTCTACTTACGCTCTTGATTTAAAAAAAATATTGGAAATTGCTTCTTTTAAGCAAATTATGTTCGATAAGATTGGCTTGGTAAAAACAGGTGCGGATAAAAAAATTTGTTTTACAGATGGAATGATGAAGAAAACGTTGATATAGGAAAAGTAAATTTCATCAATTGTCATGACCTTCAGAATAATTCTGCTCCAGAAATCAATAATCTTCAAAATTGGTTGGAAAATCTTTTCATGGAGGATTTACGAAATGATTTTTATATTGTATTGAGTAATCCAATCAAAATTTATTGAATGCGCCAAAGACATGAATGATGTTCAATCAGTTTTTTATTTTTTTTTCTCCTTTCTCATTAATTTCAATATTTTTCTAATTTCATTTCGATTCTGAAAATACATTGTGAACATTTCGAAGTTTCACTTATTGTTATTTCATTTTTCTTTCACTTTTATTTATGAATTTTTCTTGACACCAAAACCGGGAATTTCTTCTGATTTTTAAAGTTTCAGTTATTTATTATGATATGCATGTGACATATGCTAGAAAACCTATAGTTTACGAAACATATGTTCCATTTCTGTCAAGGTCGAATCAGGTTCTTGAATATAGTGAATATTGAAATATATAATTTATTTGATATTAAAATAAACACGTCACTTACCAACGGAAGTGAGAAAAATCATAGAAGTTAGGAGCAGAGTGCAAGCAGAAAATTGCATTTTTATGAAGAGACAGAACCGTTTTTGGTAGAATGTCTACAGTCGGATTGAAGAAGACGTGGCATAAATTTTGTATCTATATGAACAATCCATCATCTTATCAATAACAAGAATGATTAGCAACATTTACGTGGTGGCATGCTGTTGAAAATAATGCATTAACATATATTGAGTGTGTACTGATACTTTCTCTGAATCCGAGTTTAGATGTTTGTACTATAGATATTCCAACATATTCCTATCTTATCTCTCATGGTCGCGCATTCAGAATCCCCACGTTCTGCGAATATTTCCAATTTTCATCCTCGCATTCCAAATAAGGAATCACTAAAAAATATGAATTGAAAATTTTTGAGGCATTTAATTCCTCCCTTACTGTCCCGAACCTTGCTCTCTTATAGAAGATAAATAAAGACAAAATTCTTTCCCTCACTCAGAGTAGATTGGATAAATCAATGTGTCTCCTGAGGTTTTACATTTTCCTTGTACCTCTCCACTTTTCTTTCTATAGACCCTACCAATACCTTCGTGGTAGGTGGACTACAGCTTGAGGTGGGTTCCGAATCACCAAAAACACTAGCTCTAAGTACTAAGAGTAACCTTTCTCTTTAGAGGTACCGCCACCACGACTCTCTGGAAATGAAATTCGTTGGACTGTGGAATCTTCCTAAATCTCCCAAGATCTAGGCAAGGTAACTCATGGAGCAAAAAACTCACCGCAACAACCTCCTCGTAACGTTTCAGTGCGACGGAGCGATTCATTTGAGATAATATTCATAAAATACGATTTATTTTCCATTTTAATCTTTGAAAATGTATATGGAACTCCGTAGACACTTCCGGAAACCGGAGAGGAACCTAAGTACATAGTTTAAACCCTCATACCGGAACCAAGAGGGGTGTGGAAGGGAGAGGGCGTTTAGAGGGAGGTCTCGCGTAGTTCAGAAGAGAATACGCTTTAGATAAAATCGTATTTTCAAGCTGGGACGAATGGAATGAATGATCAGTACAAAAGTTAGCTAGCACATATCACAGTCAGCTGCTGCAAGGCACATGCGGAAAAGCACTTAACAATTAGAAGCCAATGTCTCACAATTCACTCCTCACCGTCTCTGGAAATAGCCCCAGAGATTTGAGTCTCTTATTACAACTAAATTTATGGTGGTTGAATCTTGACGATACGAAAGTACTGCAGGCAGTTGAAATAATTCAAATCATGCTATCATAAAACCTCCATGAAACTAATCGCTAGCCAAGGAATTGGTCTAATGATGAATGAGAGAGCAAAAGAGCATGTCAAAATGTATAAGTGTGTATCTCCTGGATTATTATAGGTTAGAATGAAAATGAGAATCAGGAGACTGTTTATTGTAGCATGTTATGCTCCTGTTGATGGTGACAGTAAAAAGGCAAAAGACAACTTCTGGGACTCGTTGAATTATGTAATAGGAACATGTGATTAAGTCGAAAGAATAATATTACTCGGAGACATGAACGGTTAGGTTGGTGTGTACTGATAGAGTATTTCGTCCTTTAAGGGGGAACAAAAACGATAGGTAATGGTGGTTGAATGATCAGTTTGTGCTTAGAAGAGGGTTTGTTTATTACAAACACCTCGTTAAGGCACAAAATGATACACATGTATACCTGGTGCAAGGGCGAAAGCCACAGTATGATCGACTTTGTCGTAGCGGATGAAAGACTGAGAGGGATTGTGAAAGATACAAGGGCTATCAGAGGTTCTAAATGCGCATCGGATCACTATCTTATAGTTCCAAAAGTAAACCTAGGTTAAGGATAGAGGAGAAAAGAAGTTATTGAAAAATCGAAACTGACGCGAGTCAGAATAGAGAATATGCAAAACCCAGAAGTACAAATAATATAGCGTGAAAAGCTGGATAAATATTTAGGGCTTTACAAAGATGATTGAAAGAAAGAATTAGGCAACAAAAATGTAGAGGGTGCTTGGATAATACTGCGGAAGGGAATCTTTGAGGGTGCTTCGGAAGTGTGTGGTACTGCGATTGTAGGAAGAAAGTCATGGGATGCGTGGTAGAATGATAGAAGACGCGTCGCAGTCAACGAGAAAAAAGAAGCGTACTCGAGAATGTTGAATACTAGAACTCTTAGCGACAGAGAAACAACTAGGGTAATAAATGACTATAGGGATAAAAAGAGGGAAGCAAATATACTAGTAAAAGAAAGCAAGTATGAAATCAGAACGGAAGAAGATGCGAAAATGCAAAATGATTTTGCAGGAAATAAGAAACTTTTTTGGAAATGGGTTAAGAAGACTAGAGAAGAAAATACTAGCACTGAGGTGGTCGGAAATAAGAATGCTGACGGTGACATGGTATAGGATTCGGGCAAAGTGAAAGACGGTATGGAGGATTTCCTCGAAAAGCTATATGAACGTGAAGTCACGGAACACGACGACAGTGACACTGACACGGATACGTTTGACGATTCCGATGTAGGTGGTGGAGGCAGAATCGGTATCGAGGACATTATTTCCGTAATCAAGAATTTGAAGAATAGTAATGCTGCCGGTGTGGATGCCTCTGAAATGCTTAAGTTCGGTGGCGGATATTTGTTTGTGTGGCTGTGTGAATTTATGAATATGTGTACTGTAAATAGCGAAGTTTCGAGTGATTGGAGAAAAGCGATTATTGTTCTAATCTACAAGGGGGGGGGGGGGGGTGATCCAGGTGACTGCAATAATTGTAAAACGATCAGCCTTATAAGTACTGTATGAAAAATATTCACCATAATACTTATTAATAAAGTCATGGGAGTAACAAAGGAAAGGATCTGGGAAGTTCAATGTGGATTGGTGCCAGGGATATCATGTTCGGATCAGATATCAAGCTTAAGACAGATCAAGGAAGAAAGCCGAAGAGTAAACCAAAAATTTTCCTGCGCATTTTTTGATCTGGAAAAAGCTTTCGACAAGGTAAATAAAACTAAACTTTGGGAGGTCTTGAAAGACTATGGAGTGACTAGGTGGCTTCTGAAAGCAATACAAGCAATGTATAATGGTAGCAAAGCAAAAATGAGAGTAAATGGACAACTAAGCAACTAGTTTGATATCAGGCAGGGTGTTAGGCAAGGGTGCGTGGCCTTGCGCTTGCAGATGACAAGTTCGTTACACATTGCAGTATAACCCTTAATGAAAAGAGGATAGAACAAGTTGATGATTTCGTGTATCTTGGAAGTTCATTCACTTTTCGACAGGAAGATAGATGCAGCGATTTCGAGACATATGAATGAGGGTTGAAAAATTTTCGTCAGTGGACGGGGTATTACTAAAAGTAGAAATGTAACAAATAAAGATAAAATTGCTATATACAAGTCTGTGCTAGCACCAACTGTCCTTTACGGTAGCAAGACTTGGACGTATCAAGAAAAGGACAAGAGTAAACTCAACGCGATCGGAATGCAATTTCTGCGTAATATGTGCAGTATAACGCTAATGGACAAAGTGAGTA
This sequence comes from Neuroterus valhalla, assembly GCA_011762715.2. Classification (NCBI taxonomy): domain Eukaryota; kingdom Metazoa; phylum Arthropoda; class Insecta; order Hymenoptera; family Cynipidae; genus Neuroterus; species Neuroterus valhalla. The sequence continues at coordinate 10,426 of WSXT02118505.1, read as the reverse complement.
ATGAGTGGGTTCTCAAATACCGTGTTGTAGAAGAAAAACTATTTGAAAAGAAAGAAAGAAATTTGCTGACATGGTTCGGTCACGTTAAGAGAATGGATGAAGGACGAATAACAAAGCAAGTTTACAAGGTAGGGTGGATGGTAGCGTACCCAGAATCAGACCAAAAAAGGAATAGATAGAATGTGTGAACGAGACCCGAAAGAGGAGAAATATAAAGAGCCGTAGAAACACAAGAGCCTGTATGAAAATATGCATGGATGTGGAAGAAGCAAGAGATGTATGCCAGGGTAGGGATGTTTGGGGAGCAATTGTATATAAGGAAAAAGTGTTGCCTGAAACGAACGATTTCGGATACTAATTGGCCCGTGTAAGGATATCGCTTATGCACTAAACGAGTGTGTCGTTTGAAGGCAGAAACAGGCTGGACCCACTTTTGCTGGCTATTGTTATTTTATCAGGTCTTACCTGTCATGTTGCTGAAGTAGCCTAACGTATAGTCGTTCTGCTTGACAATTCAATTAAAGCCTGTTTACTTCAAATCTCGCATCTTAATTAAGGATGAAAGCAGCTTCTTTCTGTTTGCAAAAAACTCGCGAAGAATTCTAAGACTGATCTAATACCTATACCTGCTTCCTTCTCATACACATTGCTTAATTAAAATTTTCCATGTCAATTTCACTTTCCAATCTTTCCACATCAATTCTTTATTTTCCAGTAGAACAGCGGAGCTGGAACCGAACGAGTAACGCTTACTCCGAAAGGGATTTGGCTAAACGATGTAATAATAATAATATTTGTATATAGCAACCTATATATCAGTATATACATACACTTTTTTTTAAATTGTAAATCTCAGAATGCTATAGGAACATGCATATATCACGTCGACTGCTCAGGGGCAGAGAAAGGATACGGCGAAATTCCACGCTTGTCCGCAAGAGTGAGAAAGGGGGTCGGGCTAGAATTCACGTAGACACACGTTCCTCCTAAACTACGAAGAATATAGGTATGGTAAGGTGTTCACTTAAACTCGTGGGATGTGTACAAGGGGGAAGACGGGGTCGAAGAATGATGAAAAATTGTCCACGCGGTATATGGAGGGCCCTTGTCTGTTTTCACGTGACATGTAAATTTTACGAGATGGATACAAAATATGATATAATTTGAATTTTTTAGATACAAGTTTATGAATTTGCAGTCGTGAAAATTAAAAGATAAAGATTTTGATATTTTCGAATCTTTAACTTCAAAATCGCAAAAAAAAGGTTTTTATTCGAAGCTCTCACATCTGACCACAACTTGATATCCAGGCATGGTCAAGCCCAGAGCTGGGCACAGTTATTCGAAAAGTTAACTCAGTTAATCGTTAATACGTTATTCTGTCAAAAAATTAACGGAAGTTGAAGTTATTCCGTTAACCGTCAAAGTTAATTTTTCATACGAACAAGAACAATTTACCTATCCCCTGAATCCATCCAAAAATTTATCAAGAATATGAAATATCTTTTTTTGTTCCTTTGAAAACCACGGGAACACAAGACTGTGTAATTTGAGATTTACAAAGATTTCACGGAATGATAACTAATCAAAAAAGGGTAAGAATAAAACAATTGAATTGAAAGCAATATGCTATCCTAATATAAAAAGCAAGGAACAAATTGACTATGTTCACTATTCTTGCCAATTTTTCATGTGATGCAAATTGCTCTTCACGAACAGGAGCATGTCAGAATTTGCGTCGGACAGGCATGATCCCTTTGCATTTAAGATGTCTTTTCCAATGGAGAACATCCACTCCACTCCAGCGCTGGATGGGATCGTGGTGTTATATTTAATGAACAAGTCCACCGTAATTTGATCACCTAAGAAGACAGCATCTACCAGAGAGTCTTTGGAACTCGTGTTCAGCCCAGTCTTGACCAGGTTATGAGCTTATATTTTTAGTGACTTGTGATTGTTGATACTTTCTTTTGATTGAGTAATGGAAAGATAGAAGTCATCTTCTTTCAATTCTCCATCTGTGCTGTCTCCACTAACGCTGCTCAATTCGTTGGACTCTCTCCTCAATGCCTCTTGAACTTTGTCCTCCATAAGTTTCTGTACCTTGACGAACATCGCGTTGTCATATTTTTCCAACCAGAAGAGACGGAACTTTAGATGGAAAGCACCAGCCACCTGGTATTCCTCGACTTTCAGGAGGAGTCCGAATCTTTTCGCTATTCCTTCCAAAAGTGCATCAACTAAAGCACTGCAGTATCGCATTTCTTTAGACTTGAATTCTTTTAGTTTGATGATTGTCTGTGCAAGTGTTGGCAGTAGAGTCCCGAGGTAAGCTTTATCCTCTTCATGGATCTTGTCGAGCGCTTTAGTAACAGGTGACATGGTCCGAAAATTAAAAAAATATAGAGTTTTTGACTTCGAAATCAGCAAAACAGAACAGAGTAGTAAATTCTGACTATTAATTTGAAATTCATAGACTATTTCAAATTAAGCCAATATGACAACGTGCTTGGTCATGACTTCAGTAAGAGCAGATCTTTTCGTTTCAAGGCTGAGGATAAGAATCTCCGCAGAGTCAAATGCGGGGTTCCACTCCGTTACGCAGGGTACAACAAACTTCCTGCCTATCTCCTCGAAGATGCTGTCTGCAGCAACAGTGCTGCGACTTTGTAGGTTCCAGAGGGATCGTGCTTTTCAAAAGGAAGTCATATAAGCTTTTTCGAAGATCGCATGAAGCATTGCTTTTTATGAATCCATGCTAGCCACTAGATTAAAAGTATGAAGCACTTAAATTGGCATCCTCAAATTCATCCAGAGGCACTTCCATATTTAACGGCGTTTTGGCATTATCCTGTGATTTAAAATGGATAAAGGCCTTTATAAAGTTGATTACGTTGTCAGTAGTAATCCCAGAATGGAGGAATTGGTTCAAAATAATATCAATATCCAAATTTCCCATACCCTACTTGCCTTTTTACCGAATCGACTCAAATTTAAAGAACAGTTGTGATGGATGAAAACTATTAACTTCCCGAAATCAAACTTACCTCGTGACTTTATTTCCAATGTTGAATTGAGAAAGAATTCCACCAATGCCTGTGCAATCACATCGTCGGTGTGACGTCCTTTCATCCAGGTGCAAGAGAGCAGTGATTTTTCCCTGCGCCTGGTTACCGTATCTAACCAGTGGACAGTCATGCCTAGGTAACTTTTAGTATGGACATACCAACAGTCAGCCGTAGTAACTGCATGATTGATTATGTAAAGAACACTGAAATTTGGGAAAAGTACGAATCCAGTGAATTTTAGAAGAACGTTTACGTTTTTTTTGCCATTTTAGTGAACATCCACTCTACGTCCAAGCTTCAATTTCTGTTCCCTCTCTTTTTGTGAATATATAGTAGAGAAGGATTTTTTATCTTCAAATTCATATCAGGAGTAATTTTGTCATTGCATAATATGGTTTAAATAAAAATTATACCCAAACAAGAAAAGGAATCTAAGGAATCCAAGGAATACAGCAACACATCACTGGTCCAGAGAAATGAAGAGACAACTTCAACGCCTGAGATGGATAACCAAATGCTCAACATAGTCAAATTTGGTGATAATTTGTGTTCTGAACTTAAAGTGTTTGGGAGCAGATATTTTTTTAAATTAGAATTATAACATTTATGAAAACGATTACCCAATTAATTTCATGTTCCAAATCCAAATAACGAATTCGATTGAGAAGGCTGATTTGGATGAGGTTAATTGTATTTTTTCCAGACTCACAGGATTGAGGACGTCAGGCATTGCTTTGAACCCTCGAATGCTCATTATAAGAAGTGTGGCAATTGGGGATGTTGAAAGGGATGTAGGCTGGAGGGTTAAGTTTCTGACGAACCTTCCTGCGAGGGAAAATTGAATCTATTTGAAAACCCGAGAAGATCAAACAAATCCTAATCTCATCTTATCCACATACAATTTGAATCGAATTACCCCTCGAACTTTCTGTTCACATAATAAATTTTTATTCTCTCAAAAAATTCAAGGCCTCAAATTTAGATAAATTTTTGTTGAAAAGAGGCTACCCAACGGATGCAGGTACATGTTACAGGATGCTAAAAAATTCAAAGACTTGGCAACGAGAGGAACCTTAGAGGGGATGTGAAAAAAATTTTAAAAGAAAGAAAAAAGATGGGAATGAGTTGGAACAGCTAAAAGAGGAACTATGGGAAACGGAGGGGTCAACATGAAAAAAGGTGAGAGATGAAAGATTGTAGAGGAATATGTGAATAAAGATATAAAGGTAAAAAGAGGACTTGATCGAGTAAAGAAAAGAAAAAATGGAAAGGGTGGATCTTACCATAGAGGTAGAGTTAAATGCAAGAATAGGAGGAAGAGAAGAACAGGGTAATGGTGACAGTTTGAGCCTAGCTTTCCATCTTTGACTACGGCCCTCGTCGCGGCTCCGTCGGCGTTGCCCTTTGATTTTCGCCTGAAAATTGCACGGATGAGACTAGGTGTGGTAAAGAAAACGAATGATTATATGTATGCAGAAACTTGCCAGCCTCGTGCCCTTGTCCAAAACGGCCACTCGGCGACGCAGTTCGTAGTGAGTCTGGCGTCAATGCCGTGCCGTCCGCTGGTCTGTAGTCTGTTAGTGAGTTTGAGGTTAGGATCCAGCCGAGTACTATAGGTTTGCCTATAGTATTGTCGGAACGAGTTAACTGGTATGCCGGTCGTCTCGTTATTTGGAGGAAAGGATGGAAATTCAAAACATATAAACACATGAGTAGATTTGTAATTATATTTCGCTTACCATGTTTAGTTGAGAGGAGAGAGAGGGGTAGGGGGGGCGTTGCGTAGTGAAGCCTGATTGTGGTTTTCGGGCCCAAATAAAATTTCTGTCAGGTTCTGGTCCCATATTCTGAGGTTTCCTGCAGCGATTTCGAAACGAATCCCTTTCTCAATCTCTTGATTTCTTCGTTCGGTGGGATTAACTCTCGTATGATAAATTATTGTGGTCCACAGATCGCAGTCCCAGCGTCAGCAAGCATTTAGCCAATGACGGCTCGTGAATTGCTTACCGTTGTCGCCGAGTATTTGTCGAGGGTATCCCCAACGGGGGAAGACTTCCTGCTCTTGAAGGGCTGTGATGGCGGGTTCATTTGATGATGCGATGGGAACTACTGTTCTGGGACAGGGTCCCAACAAATCTCAGGCTATTGTTTCCCAAGCAGTGCAAGCGGCATGAGGCCTCAAACCATCTTCCCTCGCTGTTCGTACCGCTTTGCTGCACCTACAAAGGTGATAAGCTGCTTACGTATTTTCTGACGCTACGTTGCATGCCTGACCAGTATTAACGAGTCTGAATCTCTCGTAAAGTTTCATCAATCCCTGGATATCCAGCGATAGGGTCGTCGTGATACGTCCAGAGAATTCGTGACTCCATACTTTCTGGAACTCGTGAAGCCCATGTTCCCTTTTCAGGATGCTTGTACCAGATTTCGAGATCATCAAATTTGTGATCTTGCAAAAAACCTTCTTCACAAGCCGAGCGCTGTGGTTGGTTGCATAGTTTGTTCCAACGTTCAATCTCCCGGTTTTTTGTTTTGTCGAGTTATTGAGCTTCTGTGACGTCATTTAATATTTCCACACCTTCAATGGCGTTGATTACTGGACGTATATCGGCTATGAGTCGATCGGTGCCAGGTCTATTCTCTACTCGGTGGCAGCATGCAGTCCAGATCTGGCTCGCCAGGTATCGGTGCGTTTTGGCCGGGGTGACGCAACAGTGCGTTCGCTAGTTGATTATTCTTTCCAGCACAATGTTCAGCTGTGAAGGAAAGCCTATCGAGGAAATGGGACCAACGGGTGAGCTTAGATTTTCCGTCCTTCATGCGATCTAATCATGTTCGAGCTGTACTATCCGTATGAAGTGCGAAATGACTGTCTTCAAGGTAGGGATCCGATACCCCAAATAACAGCTAGACATTCTTGCTCATTACAATGGTAGTGCGCTTCCATAGGATTCAATTTGGCGCTAGTGTAGGAAATGATATATGTATTTGCATTTCTCCGCATCCGCTTATAATAGCAGTGCGCCCATTTCCTTTGCGCTGGCATCTTTTTGTGGGATAAATGGTAGGTTTGAATTGAGCCCGCTGAGCTTAAGGGGTTTTTCCGTCAGGGTTTATACCTTTTCAAAAACGTCTTGGTCGGCTGAATTCCATTTGTATGCCTTGGTAGTACATAATAGGTCCGTAAGGAGCGTTGCTACTATCGCAAAGTTCGGTAAATGCTCGCGTATCCAGTTTCAAGTCTCCAGAAAGCTTCAAAGCTCTTCTAGAGTTCGAGGTGCGTTTGCCTCTTTAATGGCTTGTATACTTTCTACAGTTGCCTTGTTACCGTCCAAAGTTACGAGGTGGCCGAAGTATTGCAACTTTCTCTTCCCAAAGTGGCATTTTTGTAGGTTGCACAAGAGTCCACAGATTTCGTGACATTCGAAAACCAATCCGAGATTGTAAATGTGCTCTTGTTCGTTGCCGAGTAAATTGCCAAATTGTCGAGGAAAGCGATGAAGAATTCACGCCAATAAGTTCCCAGAACTCCTTTCATTATGTTTTGAAAGGTGCAAGGAGCGTTATTTAAACCAAACGGGAGAGCTCGGGAATGATATCGCCCCCCTCCCTTACCTCCAGGGATGGCAAATGCAGTAAACTTCCGAGACGTAGTATGCAGTGGAATTTGCCAATAACCGCTTTTTGAAACTATTGTTGAAAAAATTGGATGATCGATGTAGAAACGTTGGCTTCCTTTTTTTCGGTTTGAATGGAGGGTTGTGAGCTGTATGGTGAGCTAGTAGGCTCAATAACTCGGCTGGCCAACATTTCCGGAATTCGCTCTTCTATGACATTGACCTTAGCTGCAAAAAAATGACGCTGAGCATCTCGAAATGGCTGATTGTGCTTCAGTTGAATGCCGTGACTGGTTGTGAGCGCTTTTCGTAGACGTCCTCATTGATGAAAAACTTTAGCATCGCGCTGTGCTAACTCACGAAAGCTAGCGACTGCCTGACCATGGAAATCCTAGGTCAGTTCCTCTGGTGATAGTGTAAAGGTTTGGTTAGCAACTCGAGGCGTGCCAGGGATTGTGAACACCCGCTGTCGTTCCTGCGCTCCAATATAAAGACAGTCATGTGATGCACATGTACAACGTGATGTTCTTATAGCCAGGTTCTATCCAGGATGAGTTGTTCGCCCAAATTATCTGCGACAAAAATGGACCCGCGGTAGGACCGGTAATTTATTTTGACATCAAGGTCGATCATTCCTCGAAATTTGATGGTGACCTTGTCCGAAGAGCCGGAGTCTGACAGTGCTTCCATTTCTCTCCCTTCGATGTATGTCCAGAGGTAGGGTAAGTTTCTTCGAGTTGCTTCTACGAGTGCGGAATCATTCGGACTGTGTTTCGAATGGTACGGAATCAGTCAGAATGAACTATTGTGACTAAGCGGATTCAAAAAGAATGAGAATTTTATTCTGATCGAGGCGGAATCATTTGCTCTGAACTCTAGTGACTTATCGGATTTAAACGGAATGAGGACCTCATTCTTATCGATGCGGAATTATTCCAAATGAGTGTGGAATGGCACGAAATCAATCTGGATGAATTAACGCCTTGCCACGAAGTTAAATGAAATGGAGTTTGGAGTTTTTATTTTGGTACATGCAAAACTATTTGGAATAAGATTGGAACTAACTAGAATTATTCGAAATGAGCTTGTGTATTGCGCCTGATTCAGACGGAACAAACATTTTTATCGGACTGGTGCGGATTGATTCAGATTGAAGTACGGAATCACTTAATGCCATTTAGAATGACATTACGTTATCAGATGGATTCGAACGGAGTGTTAAATTTTTTTCTGATGTACGTGAAATCAATCGGAATGACTGCACAATGCTTTTGAACTCATTTGGAATGAATTTGACATACTCATTTGGACTCAAAAAGAATCGTTATCGGGCGGAATCATCCGGTCTAGAAAACGCTTTCACTCCGAATGTCGGGACCAGTCGGAAACCGATTTCGGTTCCGTTTGTAATTGATGAGGATGATTCCGAAATTTTCGGATCCAAACGGACTTGATTCCATTCCGAAACATCCACCAGGGTTATTCAGAAACACGACATTTGCTTCAAGTTTGATAGGTGGTGTCCGCATCGATACTGGTCTGGCAAATGAAAAAAGGAAAGAGAGACATAAAATATTGTCGCAGTTATGCGATAAGTATTTCTCCGACTTCATGGGATTCAACTAGCTCTCAATTGCATCATTACATCAAATTTAGAAGTTTCTGGATAGCTGTGAAGGGTCATCATTTTGATATGTACCTACAGTGCGAATAATGAATCCTCTTTTGGGTCATATGAAATTTAAATAATGTGATCATGATAGAATTCTTGTGCATGTTAAATCTGTTTATTTATCGTATCAGTTCAAACATTGTCTCTTAGTTTTTATGTAAAAGTATGCTCATTACGATAGCCGCAATAGCGTTAGGCTCCGGTCACCTCTCTTTTGCTTTCGTCTTCTTCTTCATTCTGTTGGTAAGAATATAAAGATTATTATTTCAACCATCCAAAAATATATGTACTTTGAAACTAGTTAGTAGGTTCGTTTACCCTCGAATCTTGTTGCCCTACTTTCCATGCTCATTAGATGGTATAACTTTCACTCGACCTATTTCTGAAAGAAAAAAATATTCATCATTCTATCCCAATATTTCAAGAAATACCTGACTTTGAACAATAGAGTTTTAATCATTTGGAGGTCTACTTATAACTGTAAAACACAAACTTATTTTTTGCTTCTGTTTTTTGACAACCATAAGTTTATGTTAGTACAATAACATTATATGATAAAAGAATCTAATTTCATTGATGTCATTATAGAAACTTGAATCTTAGGAAAAATTCAGGGGCTTCTTCGAATAGAGATTTGTTAATGATTTGAGAATTTGCGAGTTATATTCCCATCCACGTGGAAATACACATGCAAATAAAAACCTCACAAATGGATTTCTACGTGGAAGGACTGCGGCAAAATTCTATGCGGAATTCCATACGGGACTCGACGTGGTTAATTTCTCACTTGGGACAGTCACAACACCGTTCGTGCTCCTATAATAATGCAAATATTCAGGAGGAATCGTGAATAACTCAATATTGGTTTTTGCATCAACGACTACGTGGTATTGGCCTCCTCTTCCAGCTGCCCCGTACTTTGGCTCAATTCTTACTGGACGCGGAACTTGTTCCTCAGAACTCGACGGACTCGGGCTTGATTCTGTGGGACAAAATACAAATATTTTCAGTTACAAATGTCATTAAAAAAATCTGCCCGCTGCGCGAGCATATTCTCATCACGCGCTCCGCTCGCGAGTTTGAGCGCGCCTGGGGCGCGCGTCTTTCGAATCTCGTGCTTCGCGCTCGACGGTAATCTCACCTCTCCCTCCGCGCTCTGTTATGAATTTACCTCGCGCTACGCGCTCGGCCTTTGCACCTCCCTACAGTTGTATTTAGAGATTAAGGAACTCAAAAGCGAAATGTCGACTAGATTAATTTGATGAGTGTGATTTCTCTTTTGTTAAAGCATTTCCGGCTTCAACGAATTATAATTAGGATATAATTCCATCTTTGAGACTACTTTCACCGCTTGCCTGGGGGCTAGTATCGGGGGCAGTGGTCCTGAAGCGAGAGCAATTAGAAATCCAGTTCGAACCAGATTTAAAGCGACGACTGACTAGGCGAAGGTAAACACTCAGGACCGTAAATATAATCTCGTGAATTTGTGCGTCGCAATTCTTCAAGTAAACAACTTCTATACTACGCATTACGGTCCTGCCTTTCCAAGGCTGATGTGCTGTGGTGCTGCATCGTGCGAGGGTCGGGGGGAGGAACAGAATCACTCAAGCATGAACAAGCATAAATATATAACTAAACATATGAATTCCTAACGGAGAAAATTAATTTTCAACCAAGACGATCAATTTTCTATTGAAAAGAAATTATCTACAAAATGCAACAATTTTTTTCTATAAAAGATTTCCACCAAAAATAGAATGTTAGAGATGAATTCCCAATGGAAAAATTCAATTTTCAGTTGGAAACATTAATTCTCAATCAAAGGAAAAAGTAATTTCAACAAAATAGTTTAATTTAAAATCAAAGAAATAAATTTTTTGCTCAAATGATAAAAGTACAACAACGAAATACATGATATTTCAAGGAACAGGGTATAATCTAACGGGCAGCTCTGACCAAAAGGGCAGTTCTAAAAAAAATGGTCAGTTCTAGAACTTGATTATGGGCAGTGCAAAAATACATTTCAAAAGTTGATAGAGGGAGAAAAGAGAGAAAAATTGGCGCACAGG
>WSXT02118504.1:21413-42009 GCA_011762715.2 Neuroterus valhalla | reverse complement strand
AAGAACGCGCAGAGCACCTGACAATGGTTCGGCCAGTATTGTCGATCGTTCCAGAGTTCGGGGTGCTGAATTAGATGGAAACACGATGACGATCCGGCGAGACAAAAGACGTTCTTTATTGACGGATCAACTTGATAATGACCTGGTTAGTTGCTATGATGCCAGTATCGTCCCTAGCCGCACAGATTACATGATGCGCTTGCGCACTCTGTGGTGCCAGAAACACCCAGACCTCTAGCACCTTTCACAGCAAGTGTTAAGGAATCCTGCTGTAAAGCTTTCGCAAACAAGAGATGTACGCGGAACGGTTCCTGAATAGCTGCCATAACAAGCCGCAGAGGGAAATGGTAAAGCGACATTAGGACCAACTGCTGAAACAAGGCTCCCCTCGATATAAGATGTTAATTTTAGGACAAAGAGAAACTTTAACATAAAGTTTTCTCCCAAGCCCCATGATCTGGCTGAAATGAATTCTTCCCTTCGTGAAGATCTCTCAGAAGATGCGGACCTCTGGACCATCACTTGTTCAGTTTATGATGCGGCGAGAGCTTTGGCTGATTCAAATTGAAGGTCCGACCCAACAATTGAGGAAAAAAACCAAAAAGCGCTTGCATCAACTGAACCAGAAGATTGGGTGGGCAAGACAAAACGCGTCCCGTATGCAGTGTGTGATTGACTACATAAAATCTGGTAAGCCTTTTACGGCAAGGGTCCGAAAGTTCGTTCATGAAATGAGGGTCCATCATCACACATCGAAAATGTCAAAGCTGATGTCCATCAAAGAGCACATTGTTGACAAAATACGAGTACTATCTGACGCAAGGAGGAGAACGAAAAAGAGGGAGGGATGGGTCGGGGAGAATCAAAAGTCTCTCGCTGACTCATCGCGCCTCTTCAGCGATTCTCCTGTCTTTGTCAAAAACCCACCAAAGTCCGAAGGAGTCGAGACATTTTGGAAGGAGATTTACGACATAAAACATCCATTGAATGAAGGCACTGAGAACATCATACGTTTCACTTCTACACACGAACATCTGGCCCGCATCTTCACCTCATATTTGAAGTCGGAGATCCCAATTCCGCAGTCGCTGAAGTTAGGAGGAACTATACTCTTACCGGAGGAAGGCGAATCTTGTCCGACCCAAGGAAGTACAGACCAATAACTTGTCTGAACACGGTGTATAAGATCTTTACATCTATCCTGAATGACTGGATTGTTCGGCTAATTGGACCTGTAATCGATTTACGAACAACGAAGATCGACAAGAGGCGCAGCAGGATGTCGGAAAACCTATTGATCGACAGGAGTGTCTGCAAAGACACGGCAAACCACAAGCGTATTCTGTCGATGGCCTGGGTTGATTACCAGAAAGCTTTTGATTCAACTTCTCATAGCCTTATCATCTGTCTGTTGAAAAGCTTAAAGGTTCATCCAGATATAGTGTGATGCATTGAGAGAATAATGCCTCTTTGGAAAAGCAGATTTACTATCACTTCTGGAAGACATCGTGTGTCTACCAACACTGTCACATTCCAGAGAGGAGTCTTTCAGGGTGACGCCATAAGCCCTCTTCTCTTCTGCATCACACTATTGCCTCTATCCCTCGCGCCCCGTGATTCTCGTGGATACCTTTGTGGCGGAACTAATGTTCGTGAGCATAAAGTCACTCATCTATTTTATATGGATATAAAATATATATATATATACTATAAAGATATATACTCTAAGTATCGTCGGGAGGTACACACGAGAAATCGGCATGGATTTTGGATGGGACAAGTGTGCCAACATTCATCTGAACCGCGGACGAATAGCAGGTATAGATAAGGACCCTGAACTTGTTGACCGAAAGGCTATTAGACATCTTAGCGCTGGTGAGACCTACAAATACCTGGGTGTGCTTGAGAGCCCTATTCAGGATAAAACATCAGTAAAGGAGGTTCTCCAAAGCAGATACAAACACCTGCTCCGACGGCTGTGGACGTCAAACCGGTCGTCGTTGTACAAGATATCTGCGACTTACATGCTTGCCTTCCCAGTTCTACTCTATTTAATTGGGATGAAGCCATGAACAAAGAACGAGCTCAGGGCCCTTGATACCACTACGCGCAAGATGATGCATAAGAAGAAAAGCTTTCACATCAACTCGTTCGTCCCGCGCCTATACATCACACGCCGTAAAGGCGGACGCGGACTTCTCAATCTCCCATGTCTATACAACTGAATCATCCTGAGTACTGTTCATATCATCGCGAACAGTAGAGATCCTATCCTGGCAATGTTCAGAGATCATGAAATAAGTGGAGATGGAGCGTTCCTGTACAAAGCCGCCGAGCAGGCCGCTCAAACCCTTGGCCTGAACCTCAACATCCGGATTGAAGACAGCGCATCATACCATCAAAATGCCTCACTTTTCAAAGCACGAGTGAGGAAAGCGGAGGCCAAAAACTTCCTTGAACAACATGAAAACGAGGTGATGCACGGAAAATTTTACAAAATTGTGAAAGAACAATCCCCGTCACATGAGTCAACGTTTGCTTTCCTCAAATCATCTGGTCTCAATTCAGGAACAGAGAGTTTCATTTTCGCGTGCTAGGACATTGTGATTTCCACCTTAGCATACCGTAGAAGCATATTACGTCAATATGTTCCCAGCGATAGGTTCAGGGCGTGTCTCAAATTCCCTGAGCACCTATGGCACATACTATCCGATTGCCCTACTCACGCAGGAACGCCCCAGCTGACTACAACATCAAAGACAAGAAAACCGAGAAGAAAAAGAGGTAAAAAGATCTCAGAGAATACCTGCAGCTCCAACATCAAGGATATTCGGTCAAACTAATCATTCTTATCATCGGTGCTCTTGGAGGCTTTTACGCCTACACTGGTTAATATCCTGAAAGCCATACCAGTGTGCCACAAATATGCCGTGGCACTTGCTGTATGGATGCAAAGAGCAGTCATACTCGGGTCGCTTCATGTCCTTAAGACGCAAGAGGGTTTCACCGGTCCTTAATTGTGATTTTGTCGTGCATGTGGTCACTCATCTCACGGTCGTGAGACGTGTCCATTGATGTGTTATACCGCGGTTCAACTGGGAGCTTGTTCCTTTTTTTCTGAATGACAGTTGCTCCCTGGTGGACGCTGCGGTGGTTGTAAACCCAATGCTTTATTTTGTGTGTGTGTGTGTGTGTGTGTGTGTGTGTGTGTGTGTGTGAGCCGTGAGTCCTTCACTCTATGTGATGAAAATAACGTGAATCAGAAACGTATACAAAATAACCCTCGATCTTATTGATCCCAGTTTTTACCGAATGTATATAGTTCATTCGTATTCTCGAAAAACCCTATAAAACGAATTAATTGAGCCATTATTCTTTAAAACTGAATATGAATAGTCTTATCAATTCAGGTTTAATTATAGAAATTATGATTGACGGAAAAATTCAACTGTGACAACAAAATGGCGAGTAAAGTTCTAATTCAGAAATCTGATTCTTTGTTTTTGAGGGTCTTTGGGTACCTCCTATTGGTGAAATGAAAATACCAGCCAAATCGCTGGCACGGCCCCACAGAATGTTTGCTCAAATTGAATATCAGATATACAGATGTACATAGATGTACACGTAGCTTGTCAAACCCTTTCGGTGATAGGCTCTCTTCGGTCAGAGAAAATTGTATTCTTATACATTTCTGTTCGTATATAAATTCAAATGATCCACTTGCCTAATCAACATTCTTTGTGATTATGTTTCGATTTAATCTTTTCTTATGTGTAAAAACGGTCATTTCAGACACTGACTCAGGGTAATACGAATATCTCCTAACTAGACAAGTGTCCAAGGAAGTTTCCGGCAAAAGAGTTCTCCAGAAAAATGAAAATAGGTGTTCCCAGTTTCTTATGGCTAAATGTATAGGAATAATGATACAAAAAACCTCTGTATTGGATCTCGTCCCTGATCCTGTGAAAATTTCTACATCAGGACTCGGATCACATCTCACGCAAGGAATGGTATAGGATCTAAACAAGAATTGAAGAGACGAACCCTTATACGTTCGGATAAGTAGCAACGTTTGAATTCCGCATGGAAAATTGCTCATTCTTTGATGTCGAGATAGAGAAGATAAACGTTTTCTTCTTCTGTTCAATACAATAATCATGAGGGTTGCCCAGCGATTCCTTTTTTTATAACGATAAAATTTCAAATAGAAAATCTGATTTTGGCTTTGAATAAAAAAGTGTTTGGTTCTATACAATAGGATTGAAAGATGTGAGATTCGAAAGAATGTGGATATCGCACAGTTGTGAAAAATTATCAATTCGCATACTACAAACTAGGTCTCTGAAGTTTTTTATGTAGCCTGATGGAAAAAAACTGCAGCCGTTAAAGTATTTGAAAGTTATATTTTCATACATTCATCGGTGATAAAATTAGCATCAGGGTCACTGAAATTATATTCACAGGGTAAGAATGCATTTAATATCATCTATTACTTATTATCGCTCGAGATTTTTTTAATTTTCAATTGACAACATTATTTCTATATCATTTCTACAACTGAGAGGAAGAGAAATGATAATGTAATTGTTTCTATGATAAAACTTAGTAAAATGGGTACAGGCTCGGTTATTCTAAACTAAGAATTGGAGGGTATGCGATAAACTTCCAATTCGAAGCTTTTCTCATAATTGTGACACAATTTCCCCTATTGAAATCATTCTGTTCTGATATTCTTTCGAATAGCTCTTCTCGAGAATCGTCAATACAGAACTTTCAAAGATATAATCTAACGGAATTCTCAGAATAAAACCGAATCTTGAAAGTTCCACAAACAGGATTCGATGTATGGCACATGCCCTCGCACCTGAATTCTTTCAAGTATTTTTTCTTCTACTGGAGGCTCTTAACTCTATATTTGAGCTTTTATCTCGTTAATAGGGATGTAACACTACAAATTTTGTAACTCATCTAAATAGGGAAAAATAAACATTTGTTCCACCCTGCTCATACTGTAAATACTGATTGAAATTCAATGTACTTACCTTGTTTTCACAAATCATGGACACTTGCTGCATTCTATGTAATACGTCATGAAACATTAAATGTGAATGCTCACGGTGAATTTCATTCGCACATTCTATACAAAGGTACAATGGAGGTGGTGAATCATTTGCGAACGTAATAGATGTGCGGTGATCATAGCAAACTTTACCAGCTTCAGCGTGGCCTGCGTTCGGACACGAATCTCGTTGACAAACGAATGGTGTTAAATCATCTGGAAAAAATAATGTTTTTCAATGCGCCCATATTATTACAGAAATAAGCATTAACAAGATATTTTTGGATTACATTTTTTTCATTCCGCATTAACAAACTCGCAAGATTCTCTGCTTTTGCAAGTAAAATAATTGGCAAATTTTACCGAACTTCCACGATTTTTTAACGGATTCGAAACCTTTTGTAATAAGCCAGGCGGTAGAGCAAAGAAATGGTCATTTGTGACAATAATTCCGACTAAAGAAATTATGGGTTTGAAATGTACTTTGGGTCAATATAAGGACCCGTTTTCGTTATCCCCCTCCCTGTGCGTATCTTTTGGCAGTGGCGTAATGTTCCAAAAAACTTAGTATTTGAGACAACTTAGTCAAAAAATGTATAGAATAGCTTAGTCCCTTAGTCGTTGGAATGTTGTGAAATTTCTGCTATTTTAGGTGGAAGAGCAAGATGTCTTTACCAGCCTTCTCGTCCGTGTGGAAGGTTACAGGTACAGGTTTTATGTGATTAGATTTGCAAGTGAAAATGGATGAAAACGGCGAATGTAATATAACCGAGATGAAGGAGAGATCAACAAAGAAGTCGATCAACTTAAAGGATTGAAATCTGCTTTTGTGCAATTGAAGTGTCAAAAATCTTACATAAAAGAATGAACCATCGCGGCTGCTTTGAAAGCGGATAAGATTAAATCGACTGCTGGAAGATCAAATGATGGATTTTCGTGGAAATCTAAATACTTATTTTGTGTGGAAGATGCATTGTCCAAATTTGTGAAAGCGGAAACCAAGAGAGCGAAGAAAAAACGTAATATTGTCAGTAATGTTATGACGATGTCTTCTAATGAAAATATAATGAATGTTGGGAAAAATCGGAATTATGAATGGGGAAGGACTGTAATCTCCTGCATTGAAAATGTTGATATCGTACCCGCTGAAGGTATGTAAATAAACATCTAGTATACATCCCTAACTAGAGTTGGTGTTGAATATGTTCTTACCATTTTTTCTGAATGAAGAAAATAGAATTCTGATAGTTTCAAACAGAATTCTGGCTATTTTAATCAGAAATACTGGTTACTTTAACGAAACGTAATAGTGAGGGCAAATTCTAGTTACCTCAAGCAAAAATTTTTTGAGCGTGTAATAAATATTACAAAAATATACCTATTATTTTGTTTGTTGTTTTTCAATTTTTTTGATGTAAAATGAAAATGAAGATTCAAAAGAAAACGAGATCAAATCTTGCAAAATCATCGATAGTTTCATGATTTGTGAGCATAAATATGTGCAAAATCAATCTTATACCTAGGGCAACAAAACCACTTTAGACCAGTGTAATTTATTTATTACCATTGATTTTACCGAAATTAGTGCATAAATTTTTCCAATTTCTTTTCAGAACTAGTGTAAGTGCAAGTTTTAAACATTTAAACAAAATTTTTGGACTTTGCCCGGCTATTATTCGAAAAATATGGGTCGTACGGAAAAAATTAATAGAACCTTTTTTGTCAAAAATTTTATGTACTTTCATTTTTGCAGATATGGAGATTGTAAAAATACATGCACAAACGAGTTAGAAACAAAAAATCGTTCTTCAGAACTTTACGCCACTGACAAAAGATACGCTAGGGGATGGAGAGGGGGATAACGGCAACAGGCCCTTATATTGACCCAAAGAACATTTTGAAACGATGATTTTTTTAGTCTTCTTCTTTATTTGTTTATACTTTCTCCCTTTTACGGGTTTGAGATTCTTTACATAATCATTACAAATTATACATAAACATATATTTCTTTTCCCTTATCTAGAATCCTTATGTACTACCTTACCAACTATTCCTTACAAATCATCTTACGTACTATCCTTAATTCTAGACAACAATACTTTAAAAAATTCAAAAGAACTCAAAAATTTTCTTCTAGTTAGTTGAAGCTTGTTGTCGCATCAAAGTCCACTACCACGTTTTTATCTGAGGATCGAACCCGTGTCAGCCCAGCGAAGCTATCTTGGCTGTCGTGATGGTACATAACCAAATAAGCTACTTTTTTATTGACAGCTATGATTATTCACGGCTTTCTTATCAGAATCAGTCAATTTGATTTTACACATCAATTCTTTCAGAGAACGGTAAAGTGCAAGAAACCTGAAATATGTAGTAGACAATTTGTATAATACACTCATTGTAATTTTTCGCCATAAAATTATGTTGGGAATTTACGGAAATCGAAGGTAGGATTATTCTCCTCTTTTTCATATTTGCTCCTAAATGAATGAAAAGCAAGACTCAAGACATAAATACGGCTCACATACTTCATATGAAATTTTAATCGATGCATGTGGTGATTCCCGTTGAGAAGTGAGTTAGCGTGACCGTCTCCATCTTATTTCATTTCGTGGAAAGACCGCTCTCACATGAATCTATTAGTAGCATGTACAGCTTCTTCCTTCAGAAGGCTCCCTCCCTGGCTCTCAGAACTTCACTTGAATGGATGGGAAGAAGGATATATAGTAAAAAAAAAAGCGAAACTTGAATCTCAATATATGCGCTCTAGTTCTCTTGCTGCATTTCGTGCGAGTTTAGTTTAACAATATTCAGCAGGATAAACGTTAGGTATCAGTGCTGATTTAGAATGTCTTATTTGCCTTCCGGATTTGAAACGCTTATGCGCATCTCACCTAGCGTCGAAGTGAAATAAACTTCTGTTCAAAGAGCACGAATTTCCTTCATTTTTCGTACTGGAAATTGCCAAACTAAAATTGCACCATTTTATGCGGAAATGCCTCAATTTCTGTGCCAGGTTACGAGGAAGTGTAAGTGCAATTGAGAAGCAGACAAACTGCGCATGACTTTCACTTCAATTTATAGGCTAAGAAGCATCGAGACAATACTACGTGTCACAAATATTGTTCGTACGTGATTAGGTTTACAAAGTGACCCAAAGCATTTCCTACAACTAAGTGCGCGAGGCCAAGAGATTAAACGTGAAGATAGAGCTTTAAACGTTTCTTTCCCCGAACAAATTCTTATTCATAGGAGATATTCTTATCGCAGGTATATGGTAAAAAGAATTATTTCGCCGATGTCGTATGAAGATAAACAACACATATATTTTATACTACTGTATTAATTGCATAAAAGAAAATTGTACTGAAAAGATAGAATTATACATGTGCATGTTTTCGACAGACAAGAAATTTCGGTTAAGAAATCGTTACAAACAAGATCAAAGTAGCAAAGTTACGGAATAATATATTTCCTAGAATAGCATTGAGGAGGAAACTTCGAGCATGGAGGTCGCCCATCAGCTAAATAGCAGCGGGAGTGACGAGTGCGCACCTTCTAGAGTGGGCAATGTAAATGATCGAGGTACAAACACAGGAACTGAATTGACGTACAGAAATCACGGACACCTGCGGGAATGGGGAAATCAATATCGATAAAGTATAAATCGCTACGAATGTGATTAAAGTGCACTCCTTGAAGTGAGAAAGCTGAATGAATTTTTCGAAGTATTGCACCCCATGGAATGCAGAAACCTCCATTGCCAATAATCGGAAAATCGAATCAGGACGAACAGGGGATAATATTGAGACAGAAAAGGTGACTGAAATTATAAATGAAAGTGATATAAGAGATCAATATTGACCACAAGAGTCAGTAGAAGACATAGCAAACTTCAAATCGCCTACATCCAGACTTACGTGATAAATTAGGAAATACCTCTCACTGCAACACACTTACAACCTGAGTGAGTGATTGCGTGAACTCCAACCCACATAATTCTAACTCTACTGGTCCAAAGCTCATGCTCCGGCCCCCATGACCAACTCACCATTAGTTTTTGGTTATCTTTAAGAAGCTAAGGTATCTTATACTCAAAAGCTTCACTCAGGGGCCTAATCAAAACATCAAGGTACCGAGAATACCTACTGACTAATGGTCGACAAGTGACATTGTATTATGAAAGATATAGCTGATATGATCGTTCTACGGTGGCTCAGAACCTAAGGGTTTAATTGTGTCTCGCAAGGTCGACGAGCTTTGCCATTCTGCATCTCGTGCTCTCATTAGATTAGAAGAAAGACTTCTAAAAATTACGGTAATCGCGGCGCTCCTACGTTTATATCTCAAATGTTGGATTTGAATCATTTTCGAAGTTTCAACGCTGTGACAAAAGTTTAACTTGTTTTCGAAATGAACTAACTGTGAGGCTCTGCAATTTGGTGAATAATGGCCGCCATAGCAACATGTACTTACTGTAGTAAGTTACTACAGCAACTTAGAGTATTTTCGGTTCAGCCCAGCAGAAAGTGGTGCATTTTCGCGTTCGAAGATCATCACGGTCATGTTTGTTAAGTAAATTTAGGATAGGAGCTCTCTTAATGGTCCCAAGAATTGGCAGAGGGTTACATGAATGAAGCACGTCTTTTTGATTATCTAAAGTTAGTCTGGGGCATTTATTTCTTGTTGCCGTAGAGATCTAAATTTATATCATCTCACTGCCTGAATCGACTACAAAGTATCGCCAGTAACCTCATCAGATTCCCCTCCTTGTGATAAGAACCTAGGGGTCTAGCTACCCTACAGAATAATAAACCTACCGGGAAAAGTTGGAAGAGGTCACAAAGGTTTCTGGGCAACTGAGATCACACATTCACTCTTCATGTGATAAGAATCTCTGGCTAACGGCTTATGAGTGACCTAGAAACCGAGATGAACTTGAAGCTCACTTTTATCTGTATAAAAGGACCTGTATATAAAAGGAGGTAAGGGATAAAAAAGGAAGGCCTTCCAGATGTTAGAGAAAGGGTCATCATACTTGGAAAGAGGCATCTCTATTACAAACACCTGGTTTAGGGTTAAAACGATACATAGGTATGCTTGATTCATGCGCGAAAGCCATAAAATGATTGAATTTGTTGTAGCGCATGAGCGACTGGGAGGACTTGTTAGGTTTACTAGGAATAGCTTCAAGGCCCCCCCCCTCCCCTGTGACTAGGAATTATCAATCTGAAATGTATCACCAAGAAACGGCTTTTTCGAAAGTAAGCTCAAGCCCAGGATCCAATCAAAAAGGGAAGCATCGTGCTTCGATTGCCATGGTGACGACTATCATTGGAGGAAATGTCCGGCCTAATGGCATAAATTTGTCTATGACTGCAAAGAGCAGATCGTAAAAACCAGTTGTCACTTTGGCTGTTGCCAGAAAAACCAATAAGAAAGGGAAAACTTTGGGTCGATGCTGCTTCCCTTTTTTCTGAGCAGACCCTAGTTAGGACAGCTCAGCCGAGTCAACCAGCTGCCAGGATGGAACCTCATCAACGATGTTTTTAATGATCTAAACTATATCAGGATGAAAACTGTAGGAGTTAAGAAGAATTCTCATGAGACAAACATGAGTTTTATATTCTAGAAGGACTCTGAGAGAGAGTAACCGGAATTCAGGCGTATTCTCCGATTCTGAACAAAGTGAAGATGAAGTCGCACGAGCTTTTATTAAGGTCATGATGGGCGACAATCTATGAAATTCATTGTTAGACACAGGATCGACTTACGCTTTTATGGGAGCAGAGAGGCTGCAAATAATTAAAGCATGGATGGTAGACGGTACTTCAGAGTTCGACAGGATCAAAGCTCTATCCCTGTAAGCTTGAGAGGCATGACAAGCTGCTCATGAAATTCTTTTGCAAGTTAGTAGAAGAAGGCGTGTCAGAGATTTGCAAAGCATTTGCCATCTTGTTGGAAGAGGAATGGATGGAATCCCATTTGATTGGGCAGAAAATAAATATCACATTTAATAATCATGAAGAGGATCAGAAGAGATGCTTTCGAATAAATAGAACGTATTGTCACTAATCTTTGTCTTCATTCAAAACTATGCGGGACGCGTGGAAGTATGGACCGTGGTTAGACGGGAACTGACCCAGTGGCTCAGTTTATCGAGCATACGATCGACACCCACGGAAGTACTTTAATTTAATTTTAACTTTAATTAGTACCGTTTGTGCGTATGAGGAAAAATTCTTAGAAGAGAAGGGAAGTAGGCTAGGGAGGGAGTGTTGGTAGGAGAAGGAGAACAGGAAAAGAGATGGGGAGATGGATTGTGATAGAGAAAGGTATTTTTGGAAAAATGGTCTGCATGCGGATGAAGTGAGGAGAAGGCACGCGGAAGGAAGAATGGTGTATGAGATTGTTGAGAGGAATGACATGGAGAGAGAGGCGGAAGAGGGAGAGGATAAGAGGGTCGAGGTATAATGAGCAATATGTGTCCATTATGCCAACAGAGAGAGCGCGATATTTGTGTGAGAAAGGAGAGAAAGGAAGCCAGGAGATAATAGCGAGAATAAGATGTGTAAGCATGGAGGGCGCTATAGGTTCTGGCTTCCGGAGGAGAAGAGATTGTGCGAATTATGTGACAAAGGTGGAGCATTGGGTGAAAGAATGCGAGGAGGTGGAAAGGAGTGGAATAAGCAAGGAGGTAATTCTGCATGAAAGAGGGGGAAAAGGGCGATTGCATGGGCAAAGGGAGTGTTGGGCAGGATGGAGGAGAAGAGAAGGGAGAAGGAGGAATGGAGATAGGTGTGTAAGAAGGAGAAGAAGTAGGTGTAAGGAAGATGTTAGTAATGTAACTAGTGAATAAAGAATAGCAAATAAGGCATAGAACATAAGAAATGGGAAGGAACCGCGGAGGCAGAGTTTGGCAAAGCGAGTCTGGCGAAATGTAGGAAAATGCGTGCGAGGCGAAGCGAAGAAGGCAGAGCAATGATAGCGAGAGAGCGAGCGGTTATAGGAATAAGGTATGGATGGATGATATTATATAAAGTGTAAACGGATGTTAGTAATGAGTATTTGATGTAACAAATTTCGTAAAACATGGTGGTGTAAGCAAGTCAATTTTTCAAGGGCAGTAGGCTAAAGAATAAACGTTTATCTATCTATCATAAAATTCTTTTGCAGGTTAGTAGAAGGAGGCGTGTCAGAGATTTGCAAAGCATTTGCTACCTCGTTGGAAGAGGAACAGATGGAATCTCACTCGATTGGGCAGAAAATGAATATCACATTTAAATAAGCATGAAGAAGATCAGAAGAGATGCTTTCGAGTAAATAGAACGTATTATGACTAATCGTTGTCTTTATTCAAAACTATGCGGAACGCGTGAAAGTATGAACCGTGGTTAGACGGAAACTGACCGTAACGGTAACTGAGCATATCCGTTACCCTTCATAATTTAACCTTTTGACAAATTGAACTCAACTCGATATATTCCGACGCTGGATTGAAACTGGGCCTTTTATCAAATTCTTTTGATCTAAGAAAGCAGGGAAAAACTGCCTTTATAACACTTCATTTTCATAATCATAATTCATGAACAACGATAAGTGGACGAAATTACAACACAGGGAATGAGGCCGCAAGTTGTTGTGAATCAGTACAGTCTCAACGTCAATATTGATGAATTTAGGCCGATAGTGAAATACTCCTGACCGAATAGATCAAAACAGGTTCGTCGATTCTTAGGAGCAGCATGTTTATGTAGGCTTTATATAACAAACGCAGCCAGAATCTGTGAACCATTAACTCGCTTGACTGACAAGAATCATGCATCCATCTAAAACAAATCCTCAGGAGATTATTATTTTGTGGATTGTCTTACATAAAATGGATCAAGTTTGCTCCTTTCGACCACTTCGGCGCACTATTAATGGGGAAGCCAGACTTTTTCCCGAGCAATAAGTCGTTTCTAACGCAAGTTGAATACTATGCTTAGGGTCGTAGTATTCAACAGCACATTGAATTCATATTCAAAGCAAAGGACAAGGAAGCGGTAGGAAGGAGCGATTCCACTAAAAAAATTATTCAAATACGTGATTAACGACGGAACGGAAGAGAAAAGCTCACGCCAAAAAAAAGCGGCCGACGATGGCCACAGCTATGAGAGGCCTAAGATTCCCCTCTTTTCCCCCTAAAGATGATTGAATCGGAGTTGGTGGAACCGTTAAACTTAAGCTTAAGGAATTTGAAGGAAGATAGCATTGGGCTTCAACATTTTCTGTCGCGATCGTTCGAGGTCGTTTATCAACACTCACAACCGACCTTGAACGGAATTCTCGGTTCTTGTAGTTATAGACAAACTTCAATCGATTATTCATATGAAAAAAACGTAAAGTACCTAAAAGTATGACCCTCAAGAGAAACGAGAGAAGAAAATAAATATGTAAAAAATAAATGAAAAATAAATAGTGTTTCCTTTAAATAAATTATTCTTGATTCTACGTGATGCACATTGTTATTCTGCATGTTTTTATCTACAATTTATTTAAATTATCACACAATGAAGGAAGAATTAGGTTTTTCTGGTGAGACTCGCGAAATAAGTGGAGACTTCAGACTTCGTTGAAATTCATTTATTCATAAGCAACTCTCAGGATGCATACACAACGACTCTTTGTTGCAGACTGAGAATAGAACAAAAGAGTGGGGCATGGCAAGACCGCCATGCAACACACGAAGAGTACAATTCATTCATGAAGCTTGAATTCAACTGTATTCTTTTTCTGTTCATCAAATCTATATTTTCAAATTCAGTTCCTCTATCTCTTCCAGGGCTGTAGTTTCTTCATGGTTGCGAAACGACATTGGAAGATTAAGTCTCCTAAAACATAACAATTATACATGTTAATTACAATTATAAAAATTTAGAAGTTGAAGAGTCTCGCCGTTAAATTTTCTTTGACATAGTGTTCTTTTCTCTCTGACATTTGTCTCAACTTATTCCCCCAACAAATTTTCCGCTCCCTCTGGAATTTCCATATAGATCTCTTCATCTACAGTGACGTTAAGAGAAGCGGGTTTCACGTCAATCTGACATAATTCAAGGTTGAATTTTTCCACAACTGAAATTACCGTTCTTACTAGAGGCAATTTCGAAACCGGAGCAAAAGTTTCGGTGAGTTCATATACGTTTTTATCCCTAAAACCTCGTACTATCAAACGTGCCCTATACTTCACTCTACCGTTAGCCTCAAACTTCTTTTTGAATACCCATTTTGAGTCGATTATATTTTTTCCTCATCCGTTTTTGAATTTACTGGTCGATTCACTACTCGACAAACTTTATTCTTTGACATTGAGTCTAGTTCTTCTCTGATCGCGCCTAACCATTTCTCGGTTTCTCTTGAGCGCATTGCTTCTACATGACTCGAAGGGTCTGAATTCACGTTAGCCAATAGTGCCGAGTGACGAACGTTGTGTTAGTAATTTTTCATTCATTCTCAAATTCTCTTATCTCACAAAACGTTACTTGCGCTTTAATCTGCTCATCGATTTGCAATGATTCTGAACTAGTAATAACAAGTTTTTTATAACTATTAGGTTCATTTCCATTTGAGAGAGTCTCTTTTGGTAAGTTTTTACGAGGTCTACCTCGTTCGCGTTTGATTTTTCTCTCCGGATTTTGAAAACTATTGGTACCTTCCAGTAGCGTAGATAGTTCTGAGTCATGGGGAGGGGGGGGGATAGACATTGTTCAAAAGGTAGTCCACTATTTCCTGACCAACCCCAATCATGTATTACCAACTCCGATGGGGGGGGGGGTATCCCCCCCCCATCTACGCCACTGGTACCTTCTTCTCCTTCCTTGAATTCGACAAACCACTTTTCTTCATCTATTTCACCCGTTTCTACAATTAATGCATTCATAGCTCCCTTTTCGTATTTGTCTCCGTACACTAACTTCTCATTAACGCGTGAATGCCTGCTCTCATAATAATTCCCTTCTTCAGGCTGCAAGAACTGAAAACCTGTAGGAGTATAACCCACTAATATAAACCGTTTGCCTTCATACCTGAATTTGGAACCTACTTTTCTCTGTACTTCGATGTCGGCTACACATCCGAAACGTTTGATTTTGTTTATATCGAAATTACGTTTGGGAGAAAATCCCACAAATTTCCTGGAAGCTTTGAATCATAAATATACGACCTAACCTTATTCTGTAGGGTTTAATTGAACCGTTCCACGGGGCCGTTATGTTGAGGGGCATCTGGGCTTCCTGGGTCCCATTCCGCGCCAAATTTATTCCAGACTTCGATAGAGTACTCCATAAACTTTGTTCCCTGGTCCGATCTAAAATCGCATACTTTTACATCATAGCCAAGTAAATTTCTCGTGCTTCCAACAAAGTTTTTGAGACATTTTCCCGTTTCTTACTTCGTTTTATTGCAATATACCAGAGCTAACCTTGATTTATTATCATCAATGAATACTGCGATAAATTTATAACCTTTGGGGTGCGTAGTTGGACTTATAGGACCCATTAGATCGGAATGTATAATTTGTAGTGGAGTTGTTGCTCTTCTCCGCACGGAACTGAAACGCAGTCTTTTGCATTTAGCAATCATACACACTTCGCAGTCCCGCAGCGAACCGTCAAATTTTGCACTTTGTAGTTCTTTGTTATGAGGATACTTTTGCTGCAATGCCTTAAGATATTTTACCGAGGCATGCCCGAAACTCACATATCACAGCAGAGCATTATTATTTTCTTCAAATTTTTTGTAAATAGTGGAAAAGGGCGATTCTTTCTCATCAACCTCTACTATTGGCAACTCATCAATATCTCGAAATTTTCTATCGCAGCTTGTGGTATCGAATTCTGACAATTCTCGCAAAGATCTATTTTCATCCATAATTTCTTTTTTTCAAGTTCTTTTTCGTTTACTATCTCGCCCATGCTTTTCCTATCATCTAGAGATGTCGCTGTCTCTACAGTGTCGTCTTTTACCGCAGCGCTTCGTGTGAAGTATCTTTTTCCACTGGGACATTCATCAAAGTTGTTAGCAAAAATCTTACGCTTTCTCATAGGAAATGATTCTATTTTGTTGGTACCTGCACGACTTATTTCTAGATTAACTATCCAGTACGGTTTTTCATACACACCCGATTCAGAACATTATCAATTTCGGGATATTGTCCGTTAAGTAGTTTTATTTCTATTTTAACACTCCCCTCTGTATCGATATTCGCGTTTTCGTTTTCATTTGCGCATCTGAACACCCTCTTGTCGAACTCGTTAAACGTTTTGAAACTAATTTTGGAGTGGGTCAAATGCTCATTCGCGCTAATATCAGCTAGGAATTTTGGAAATTTTGTATTATCCCAAAAGGTTTTATTTTTATTACAACTTGCTAGATTTGACCACTCGGGAACACGTGTGATTTCAGGAGTTTTTTTTATTTTTATTGCTTTCCTTACCTTCCTTTGATCGCCTGCTGACCCATTCCCGTTGCTAGGTTTAGAGTTTTGAGACCGGAATTGATGATTCTTATATCCTCCTCGATTAACGCCTCTCCAGAATCCTCCACGTCTTCTACCTCGTACTTGTCCGCGACCTGGTCCTTGCCCCCTCTGACCAGTTCCTCGCCCTCCTTTTGACTCGTTTTCGTTCATGTTTGAGTTGCTTGAACCCCTTTATTTTGAACCACGTCCGGACCAACTTCGGTTATTTATATATTCTGAACGAGCTCCTACGTTATCCTCTTGAGTCTTGTACGTTGGACAGGCTTTCATTTCGTGGTCTGTTATCTGGTGGCAGCCATAACACTCCCTAAGGTTGCTATTTTGCGGCTTAATGCAGTTTCTGGCATAGTGGCCATGTCCACCACAATTGTAGAAATAATCTTCCAGATTTTTGCTTTCATTCTCGCCCTGGTTTGCTATGCGTGGTGTTCTGTTTTCACTCGCTCCCACTGCACTCGCTTGGTTTCTCAAAGCTTCGTCCTTAAATATTAATTTTTTTAATTATGTATAATTCAAACTTACACCGCTATTTATCGTTTCGAGCGAAGTTTCATATGATTAAATGTTTGGCATGGACGTCGAGTATTTCCCCCTTTATTCACAGTTTCCAATCTTACTGTTACTTTATCTTTCTCAGGCAATAAACTACTTTCATTAGCTCGACCAATGTCATTTGGGTTATTTTTAATTGGTTCGAATTCAGAAAGGATAATTTCTTTTAATCAATTGCTTGAATTATTTCCCTCCTCTCGAGGTGCCAACCCTATTTCAGCAGAAGCATCTTTTCCTCTCAGCCCGCAGCGCGATTGTTTCTGCGCTGAGTGGTTCAACGCATTGGAGATTTCAGAAGGATCTTCAAGTTGATGTTGATTGCTTTGTCCAGCTTCTCGCCAATAGTTACCTCGCTCAGTATTTTGTGTCGTCTCATCCACACCTCGCCCAAAATTTTGTGACTGTGCCTCTCTAGGCTCATTTTCTTGCTGCTCCTCTTCTCCATACACCTCATATCATGAGATATTAACAGAGTCTTTCAACCAGTTAATCACTCCCAAAAGCCTGCTATGCTCTTCAGCATTCTCGGTTCCGCTTTGGCTGAGCTTGGGAAGTTGCTGCTTAAATCGCAAGTTCAGCGCCTTTTGACCCCCTGCAATCGCTGAAATACTTTTTGAAATCTCGCCCAAGGTGCTTACGGTTTTGGTATTTGCATTTACAAGCGGGTCAGCCTCTCCCACTGCTC
Source organism: Neuroterus valhalla (assembly GCA_011762715.2). NCBI lineage: Eukaryota > Metazoa > Arthropoda > Insecta > Hymenoptera > Cynipidae > Neuroterus > Neuroterus valhalla. Next base: position 24,198 of record WSXT02118504.1, on the reverse strand, counting down.
ATCTCTATGCATCCGTTTTTTTGAATTAAGCCAAATTATAAATAATTTTCTAACAAGCCAGGTCTCCTGGTTGACATGTTTGCTCGCCGAACAACAAGCAATACAAATACAATGACGAATCAGTTTGCTATTAACTGAACACTAGATAGAACACAAGCTGATCCTCATCTGTCAAGCTGTGCTCGGTGCGCACGAATTCAATCCCGCGGTCAAAAATGACCCTCGGTATCACTCGAAGTCGTTTCCGATTCGACCCAATGCTCCTCTGTCCCTTTTCCCTTCGTCTGCCCATACCTCCACTAACTAGACTCACGAGTTTGTTCCGGCGCTTTCTCAAGAACTCTCTAATAGAGTTTCCATGCATTTTTCCGGGCCCTAAAATCATATGCGAGTTATAATTTAAGATATTTCTCAATTAGCGTCAAAGAATGAAAGTTTACCTATTAGAAATTTACGTGAGACTTGACGCACGAAATCGAATCTGCTAATTTTTTCGCTTTTGAATAGGAACATTTTTTCTGACAAAAAGTTTTCTTTCTTCATAATTTCTCTCCTTCTTTCTCCAGTGCTTCTCATTTTTATATAAACTTCAGATCGAACATCTTTCAATCCTTTAACGATTGAAAATACATTTGGTTTGTTATGAAAATTTGCGTTAAACTTAAAATAAAAGGATTCGCAACCATTTGTAGTACGCGTGGTTGTGGGTGAAAACTCAGCCCAAACATGAGGTGGAAAATTGGAATTTTTCTCTGTATATGTCTCTAAAATATAATCACAAAATTTGTGAACTCTTCCATCATTTGGTAAAATTTCCATAAGGTCGTCAGTAAAACAATCTTCTACGTCTGATGGGTCTAGAAATGCAAGGTCAAAAAAGTTTCTTTGAAAATTTCCGATTTCTGAATTTTTTTTTTTATATTCTATACCCAATTCAAATTCTTGAAGTTTTCTCCACCAACATTGAACCAAATGGAGGCCACATCCTTTTATTTCTGCAGTGGGGAGAATCATGCGCATGGCAGAATGAATCGCAAGTTCGAAGTCTACCTGAATTCTTTTTGGAGCAAAAATTAAAATATGTTTTTTACATTCTAAAACTACAAGAGAAAATGCGTTAGAATAGGAGATTACACTTTTCCCCAGAAGCATCAAGTAAGAGAGAGGTACATAAATATTCCGCGATAACCCGTGGATTGTAAAAATTTGCGTGAAATATTCTGGACAGCTGTAAAAAGTTGCATCAACAAAAAGAGTTGAAAGCTGGCAAAGAAACATGAAATTTAAGATCGTTGAGAACAAACCAAGATTATAATTCGTATCATTTACAAGCCAAAAATTCTCTTCCCTATTCGTCTCGATAACTATACTATCAAGTGAATCGTGAACATTGATCATGCTTTTTGGCAATTGCAGGATTTTAGATCTCCTAAATGTTCGAATAATGCAACTCCAGCGTTGAATATTATTACTTGAATTTTCATGGAAATTAAACTTACATCCATCAATAATTAGAACTTTTTTTCCCTTTCACTTGTCGTTAATTCCATCCTTGGAGCAAAACGAACCAGCAAAACTAACATAAAACTGACGCAAAGACACTAAAAGTCACCAATTCTTAGCTCTAAGGAGTATGAGCGCGTACTGTCAGAATTTTTATTTCATTCCGTTGAGAAAGTCGTAGGTTGAGACAAACGAATTCGAGGGTATTTCTGACCGCGGGAACGAGTTCGTGTGCAGCCGATGTGCTACCTCGCACAGCAATGTCCACGCCTCGACAGATCCACCTCAATAGTATTTCTTGTTCTATTTTGAACTGACATTTTAAGCAAACTTTCCATACACACACGAAAATGTCGAGAAAACAATTTTTTGTTTAATGTGAAGGGAATATAAATTTCTAAATATAATCTAGGTACCTTATTCTATTTACATGTACATGTGCTAGCCCATATACATGCAGACACTGTACTCCCTACCTTCTTCTTTCATTTATCTATTTTTCATTTCATGTTCCAGGACATTTCAAATGTTATTAGTTCCAATTATTTTTCAAGCATGTGCATATCGATACTTCCATTTACATACACATAATAACCTGTTTTTCTCACCCTGTATATAGTTGCATGGACATACATATATGCACATACATGCATGTATACCTAAAGACAAATACACATACAAAAAATCCATAAAAGCTTCATTTCACACCCTCGACAAATTCTTGCACACCTGTAACATATCCTGGACCAGTCTTTGGCCGAATATGCATGACGTCCCCTTCTAGTTCAAGAACCGACCGTCACCCTGGTGCATCGTTTTGAGTCTAAAGGATTTAATTAAATAATCCCAGACAGCCAACAGTGAATCTTCGGTTGATTTACATATTAATCAGAATTTCTAATAATTTTAAACAATTTCTAAATTTTATATTTAGTCAAAATTTTCCATATTTTCAGGGTAACTATTCTATTTATGCACCATTGAAATTTTCCAATTTTTGAAGAAGTCATTTTCTTATTTTCTGTCTCTTGATAGATTTTCAAAATATCTGTACATCCGTATGGTCGCTCAACCGCTCGACACGCAATACACCCAAGCTCCCCTTTCTGGACGCTTATGCACACCCGCTTTCCAGAACTCTCTTCTCTAAAACTTTTCCCTTGATGCCCAACCCGTCTGTTCTGCACTCCCCCCCCCCCCCCCCCCCCCCCCCCCCCCCCCCCGATTTACTGTCCCTTTTGTGTTGTTTCCCCCCCCCCCCCCTCCGCCTTTTTCTTCCCAT
>WSXT02118504.1:0-21403 GCA_011762715.2 Neuroterus valhalla | reverse complement strand
CGCACCCCAGGACCAGTGAATTAAGTTACACTTATCATTGTTTTCCCCACCTCTCCCCTGCTCAATTTAGTCACAATTTATTTCTTCTTGTTGTTGTGCTCAAGTTTCCCGGGAAACCAAAATAAATGCATAACGCACTACTACAACTTTCCCACTCCCGATAAATCGGGACACAAAAGGAAAAAACACACACTCCCGTATGAAATCACAAATTTTAAGAACAGAAACAAGGCAGAAAGTTTTGCAGCATCCCTCTATGGAAATGCATGGAGAGAAACGGAGAGAAAAAAAGCATTTTGTAACTCATACATGCATTATCACCAATCCAAGTATAAATTCTATTATTATCTATTATTACCACTCTACTCACGGTCGTCCGAATTCTCTTGCTCATTTCTATTGGCATCAATCGACATTTTCCTGCTTTGTGCAGCTCTTTCAAGAAGAAAGCATCTCACTTTTAGCACACTCAGATGTCAGATGCCTTTCCGTAGCTCTTGGATTATGGATGCCGATGGTGATGAGGGCCGGTGCTTCTTGGCTGGAACGGACTTTTGATGAAGGATGAAAAAGGACGCAATGGCTCTCCGTGCGTTTGTGTTGCTCCCAGAGGCGGATTTGCAAATTTGCCGCCCCTGGACAAAAATGAAAAATACCGCCTTTTTTTCGAACTCGCCATGAAAGCAAAGCAATTTATTCAATATTTGATCAAGGTAATATATTTATTATCTGAATGAAATCTTTGGGAAAAGATTTTATTCTCGGAGACCGTATTTCCATCACTAGTTTCTTTTCATTTTTTTTTGTCCAAAATTTGCCGCCCTTGGAAATTTGCCGCCCCGGAGCAGTGCCCATGTTGCCCCTAAGGTAAATTCACGCCTGGTTGCTCCTGTTTCTCAATGCCGGCAAACTACACAAACCCTCGCGAAAACGGACAGAGTGCACAGTTGAAGCGTGGTTAGGCCCATAACCTGAAGAAAGAATTAGGTTTTTTCTGGTGAGACTCGCGAAATAAGTGGAGACCTCAGAAGTCGTTCAAATTTATTTATTCATAAGCAGCTCTCCCGAAGCGTACACAACGTCTCTTTGTTGTAGGGATGGTCAAGTTGATTCCGAATCCGTCGAAGAACCGATTCTTTGGTGTCGATTCTTCGATTCTTTGGAATCGATTGTCCATCGAAATCGACATCGATTCTGATAACAAAGCTGAGAGAAAATAAATGTCCATTTTCCGAAAGTTTATAAATAGATGTAAGCAAATATGATCCAAGGGCAAACATACTCTCAAAAGATTATATCGTCGCGTCCTAATGGTAGGATGCCAACGCGCGCGACACAACTTGGCAGTAGTTAACCAAAAATATTGGAAATAAAAAGATATCTTGGAAGTTATCACAAGAAAGTCTCGCTCGCACTACTTATGTTTGTATATATTTTGTATATATATATATGTATATATTTTTACTGTTAAAGTATGAAAACTGTGAACAAACGTGAGATTTGAAATTTCAGAAAAAGCATTTAGAGATCAATTGAAATTCATTTCTATTATACTATTTTTAAATTTCCCGATTCCCCAATAAACCGTTCCAAATACTGCCCGTGTGCCCTTAAAATTTTGAATATACGCACTTTTTTTGGAGTAGGGCAAGTCGGAATCGAAGAATCGAGGAATCGATTCTTACCGAGCATTGCCCATCCTCACTTTGTTGCGGACTGAGAACAGTACAGAAGAGTGACGCATGGAAAGACCGCCATGCAACACACGAAGAGAAACCGGGCCTGGTAGAGAGCCGTAAGGCTGGCGCCACTATCGCACAATTCTGACACAAGACCCCAGAAAAAAATAAAGTAGGTTGACAGACGGGCAAAAGTTGTCACATCCCATTGTTTTTGGGTCGCTGAATCCATATCCATAGTCGGGATTTCGAGGTTAAAGACGGTTTCCTTTCTAGCCTCCAAAAACTTCGTTTTCTTGACCTTTTTTGGCATTAAGAAATATGTGGAAAATGAAAGCATGCTTTCTCCATTAGTTTGAGCACAGGCTTGGATTCAAGAGCAAAAAATACATAAGAGACTGTACAGAGACTGATAGCGTAAAATCTTGAAAAGGAGAGGTTGTTATTTCCGCCCATCAGAGTAGTCAGTTTCTTTGAATTTCGTGTCGCTGAATCCGAATCTGAGTTCGTCTTCCCGTAATTCACCCTTCCTTTCTCCCTGCGAGATGCTACACGATCGTAATCCGATTGCAACGCGACAAAAGCCAAAAAACTAAGTTTTTCGAGGTAAGAAAGCAATCGGTCACCATTCTCGGAATTCCGACCGCTGATTCGATTCAGCGACCCAAAATGTTGGGTTATTGTATTTAGTTAATGTATTTATTAAAAGTTCATTGGTTCATGACAGGCCTGCCAAATGTACATTGTCAATCGATTTCTGTGATGACAGTATTGACAATATAATGACAATATTTTTTTATTGTTTACCTCATGGACTTATGTTACCTAATCAATATTTCTCTCCAGAAAAAAATTTGAACATTTTTGGCATTCCTTGTTCACATTGCTTTTTTCCATTGCATATCTTTTGCTGAAGTTCAAGATGCTCCACACCGCCTATGAAAACTTGTATGGTAACCATTTTTAACATTATCTCCATCATATGATAAAGCATCATTCACTTAGAATGTTGAACCATCAATGTTCATTTGTGCGTTTGATTTACCTCTCAATTTAGATTGGTTGAATTTTAGTATTCAAATGAACATTCCTTACAGTTGTACATTCTGAAGATTTTTGTTCATTTCATTGCAACAGTTGGTGTTACGTTTATTATTTCTATTAAAGAAGGAATTCACTACCTTTGTCAATGTGCATTCATTTTTTTAATAATAAGTAAATGGTATTTTTAGAACGAATGGCTAGAGAATTTTCCCCCGTCAATAACTTGATTGGACGTGAAGCTTGAATCTATTATTGAATCTTTCAAAAACTTATCTGCCAATTACTGGATAAATTCTGAAGGTATGGCTCCTTCTTCTAGCCTTCACCACTGATGATAAGTGCGTGTCCTTATGGCGTACCAGTTTGGTAAAAATAATTCATTCTGGAAGTATTCTAACTTCATGCTAGTAGGAGTGTTGAAGTGTGGCGTAATAATGACTAATGCAAAGCCAGCATGTAAACTTTCCAACTTGACGTCGACTCTGTACAGCCTTCAGTATCACAAATAGATCGAAATGATGAAACGTTTCAATCGAATCGTGTAGACAACTATCGAAGTAAATTTTCATTAGATCTCATTTTTCGTTGTGGGATTTATTGGCAAAGTTACTTAATTCGAATAAAAACTTTGGAGAAAGCTCAATATGAATCATCAGTCTTTGAGTCTCTACGAATATTGAATCACGCCCCGAGCTTGTTGCTCTGAATGCGTGAACTTGCATTCGGAGATGATGATATTGCTATAGTAAAATCAGGAGATGATTCACAGAGGATGGTGAACCGAAGCAATAATAATATTAATAAAAAAATAATAATAATCTCTTGATACTCCAGTGCCACCACATCTTCCAGAAGCAGGCAGCCTCATTGAACCAGAGGCTATAGTGGAGATTCATCGACCCGGAAGGCGTCTGAAATGGACATACAATAGGCACAGAGATGTGATTCGCCTATATTTCGTTGCACAGAGTAGCGGGCAGAGTGTGAGAAGAGAACATCATCGTCTCTTCTTACTTGAGTACCCGCATCAAGCCACAAGGATAAAGGAATAGAACCTAGCAGATCTAGAACGCTCAATTTCTGTTAACAAATCACTCTCGGAGGTTGAAATAGCCACTATCAAAATGGAGGCAGGACAGCAGCCTCTAAGTAATGAAATTCCCATAGGAGATCTGGATAACGAAGACCTAATAAAAGCTGAAGGCATAGGTGCTAGGAATACTGAAGAAGGAGGGCCGGATCCACTAGAACTACATCCGCACATCAACGTTCACGTTGATTTGAACAGCGAAATCCCTGAAAAACTTCAGCACCTCGAAAGGAATTTGGGTGAAGCTTTGTTGGAGTTCAGAAATGTAGAACCAACGAGAAGGCATTCATTGCCAAAAATGTTCATTTCAAATGATCTGTATGCACTGATATGACACCTCAACAACAAGGTTTTGCCTTTGCACTTGAATACAGAATTATCAGTGTTACAGGTGCAAACTCTTGTATATTTTGCGGCTGTGGCAGTCTTTAGAACGCTAGGTCGTAGTACTAGACCTAAAGACGCAGTCTCTGCCCGAAGGCGTAAACAAGATCCCCCATGGAAAATCAGGTTGGATATGGATGTCAGCAAAGTACGGAGCAAATAGGCTCGACTAACCCAATATAAGAAAAGGAATAGGACCAGAAAGCTGATACACTATGTTCATAATATCATCTACCCTCGGAACATTGGGACACTGACACCAGCAGTATTAGATGAGATAATAGATTTGAATCGGCAGAGACTTGGTGTTCTTACTGCCTGACTACGTCGATATAACAAGAGTAGTGCAAGAAGGCAGCAAAATCGAACATTCCAGGAAGATGAAAGGAAGTCCTATCGTAAACTGAATAAGGAGCAGAACATGCAGCTGAACATTGGAGCCTACCATCATCACAGTTTCGGACGTTTCAGCGGTTTTGGCAAGATCCAGTAATTGGAAAGCTCCAGGTTCGGACATGGTACACAACTTCTGGTACAAGTACCTTACAAGTGTGCACACTGCATTACGGGTATGCTGCCCAGAAAACCAGACGCTCGAAAACCATCTAAATTTCGACCATTCGCCTGTCTCTCAACAATTTATAAGTGCCTCACAGCGGTCATCGCAGATTAGGTTTACCATCATTGTGATGAGAATAACATCCTTACCGAAGGACAAAAACTTGCACATGCCTTACATTGACTACAAGCAAGCGCCCCCTTTGGTATCACATGACTATTTGGTTCAAGTTTTGAAAATAAACAAGATCTGCCCACGCATCATTGATCTGCTAGATCTAGGGACGATGCTTTGGGAAACGAAAATCAAGTACTTTGATCATGGGCAACTTAGGACAACTAGACCGATTCGCATTACGACGGGTATCTTTCAAGGGGACACCTTCAGTGCATTATGGTTCTGTTTAGCGTTTAAGCCATTGAGACAAACTCTAAAAAGCATGTCTCATGGATTCAGAATTCACGATGATGAGGATGGTCATGTACTAAATCATCTTCTGTACATGGATGACCTGAAGCTGTACGCGAGTCCAAACCAGAAATTGCAGCAAGTGATCAATGTCACAAGACAGTTTTTGGATGACATCCACATGTAGTTTGTACTAGATAAATGCAGAACAGTGCATTCCACTTGAAGAGAATCGGAAACCAAAGAAATGGGAAACGAGGATGAGCACCGCATTGAGACAATGATTCAGAGTGAGTCATATAAATATCTAGGTATTCTTGGGTCCAAGGGTATACAGCATACGATAGTTAAGAAGAGCCTTATGACTTCTTTCACTACAAGACTCAGACTGGTTCTTGAAAGTTTTCTCAACTCTTCCAACAAAATCAGGGTTATCAACACCTATGCCATTCCTGTTCTAACGTACTCTTTTGGGCTTATAAAATGGTCAAACACCGACCTTCATAGGATAAACAGAACCTTTTGTGTTCAAATGACTAAGCACCGGATGCATCACAGTAATTTTGCGACTCAAAAGGATGATTTTTCCACGACATATCGGGGGTAGGGACGTTGTAGATGTCAAGAAACGTTGTGTATCCAAGTTACACAGTTGCGAGACTATTTTATCAGCAAACGAGATATTGCGCTCTACAACACCATCTTTGCAGCAGATCTCGATTATACGCTTTTGAATTTGTCCGCAACGGAAGCCTTGAATATCAGGGCAGAAACAACATAGGAATTGGAAACGCAGTAGGGACAAAAAGCTATCCATGGTAAGCACCCCAAAACCTTAGATCAATATGGAGTGGACGAAGAGGCATCTAATATGTGGCTAAAAAAGTGCGCCCTGTTTCCGGAAATGGAAAGATTCGTAATTAAGATCCAGGACAGGGTTGTCGGCACCAGAAATTATCGCGAGCATGTTCTTCATCAAGACGTGGTTGACAGATGCCGAATGTGTAGAGATACGAACGAATCCATCGAGCACATTATTCATGGCTGTCGCGTAATGGCTCAGAAAGAATACACGCACAGACATAATGATGTAGCAAGCATCATACATCAACAACTTGCTCTAAACCTAGGACACTTAACAGAATGGATGCCTTTCTACAAATTCATTCCAGTTCGTGTTTTGCAGCACGAAGATTACATCTTATGCTGGGGCATGAAGTGAAGACGATATGGAGCAACTTGAAGCATGCATACATCTAGCCTATCGTGATATCGGCTACAGGTAAGGTACACGCAAGATGCACTAATCATCTCGAACATCTGGGAGTCAGTAAGGTACTGGCAGCGGCTCATAAAGCAGTTTTATTGAACACCTGTCGCATTGTTAGGGATTTCCTCGACCATCAGGAAGTTTGACACTAGAACCTTGTAGAGTAACAGTTGGTAGCTCTAAAAAGCATCCAGAGGTGATCCAAGTTGCCTTCAACAAACTCTGCTGCTGTGTAGTGACAACATCATTAGAAGACGAACTTTATATCACACCATTAACTTAATATTGTGCCTGCAAAAATATCTGCACGAGAAATTTCGATCTTTGTTTTTAAATCTTTTTTTTTTTAACATCTTGACTTCATTAGGCACTTGACTTAGTCCGTGGCTGGTGATAAAACACCGGGCAGAAGGAACCCAAATAAATATTCGACGAAATAATAATGATGGTTGGTAGCTCTAAATAATCATCCAGAAGTGACACAAGTTTCCTTCAACAAACTTTGATGCTGTGTAATTGCAACATCATTACATAACGAACTTTGAACAAATACCAATAACTTTATATTGTGCCGGACTGTAACCGGAATAATCTCTAAATTGTCAACATTATTTCTATGTTACACGCTCTTCTGACATACGGTTCAAGTACATTCTATTGTGGCACTGTAAACGTCATGAGTTTGGTTCAATAGAATACGTACCTGCGAACTTCATTAACACTGCACGGCGATCAACGAAATTTGGATTGAACGTAGGCCAGTAATAGAATAACAATTTAGCAGCAGACTTTCGAGAGGCTGCTGTACCATAAGCCACTACGCACAGAATGTCTTTTATTATTTCTTGTTTCAATGCCATTACACATTCCAGTAGCTGACAGTGATGTGCTGCAACATAATTAGTCAATAAAGTAATTTATAAACTTACACGGTGATAAAATACCAGTGATGATATACGATCTAGATGTAACATTCGAAGCCTTAAATATTCTCTCAAAGTATGATAAAAATTAATACATTGTAGAGCTCAAAAGGAGAGAGAACCATTTTAAATAAAATCCTACCTTGATTTCTCAACTTTTTCTCAAATTGGAAATCAAAAAATGCAGACTCATCTGAACAATACTCGATAATTTGAGAAGTATATATCAGCCAGATGATTATAAAATAACATATCGACCTGAGAAATCGATCTTCTTATATAGAGAGAATTTCCCATTTAACTAGCAACTTCCCAAAACCTGTTGCAAAGCTATGTTTGCAAATGTGGAAAGGCAGAGCCTATGGAATCAAAACACCACACTAGGACGCATTGATAGAATGCAACGTAGCTTTCCATTGACCTGCATCGTCGAAACAAAATTTGAAAAAAAACAGCACGTCATAGCGTAACCTGAACAATAAATGTGAATAGGTCTCTCCTTCTATGAGGAAAATTCCTTCTTAATTACATATCCCAAGGGAGTCAATCAACTATTAGCAGTTTTACGACCTAATTTTCAGAAGATGGAGAGATTGCTTATGCTTACGAACCATTTTCAAAATCTCGCTGAAATTACCACGAACTCCATGATGAAACTTTTACTGCCTAGATCGGTCTGACGGAGGGTTGCGAAAAATTCCATGCATATACTATTCATATAAAAAATTTTATTTGTCCTAAAATTTTTTCATGGCACTTTTATTTCTAGCACGTTCAATAGGATGATGACTGATACCGTCTTGGCAGTATGCTGCCTAGCGTAGGAGAAGTATCACACCACTCAGGACAGACTTCTTCCTCTACTTCTACACCCCCCTCGTTGGCACTATGACGCCAACTCCATCTCCCTGATGCTAGGTCCTACTCTACGCCGGTTTTGAACACTTGTTGGAAGGGTGCTTTGTGAGGGTGCGCAACCTCGCTCTTTATAAACAATAGGTAACATATTTTCAGGATGATGAACTAGCTGCCTATTCAGGGGTCGAAGTTTGCTCGCATGATGCAAGATTTTCAAGTTCATAATATTTACCATTACCGCCTCGTAAACGATATTTCCGTGCCCTGTATATCAATCACGTAGTCAACCGAAATTCAAAAGTACAAAGGGAGCATGAAGGCTTCTGTCTCTCAAATAACAGAGTCTTCCATATAATAAGTTTTTCTCCTACTCAGGAAATGGAATCATTAATGATTCTTCTAGATAGTACAGTCCACCTCCAGAACATCATCATATTCAGCATATATAAAGACAACTAATTGTACTAGTCAGTGTATCCTCAAATCGCGCCTCAATTCGTAGGCTATCATGTTTCACGAGATTCCAGTGTGGGTAAGGATTTGCTGAGAGATCAGGAATAAGATCAAGGGCAAATAGACAATTTCCGGTAGGGCGATCTTCTCTGGCAATGGCCTTCGTTTGAAAAATTAATACTATTCATACTGAATAGCGTGGGATAAGCTCCATCATTCAACTTCCTATTGAAGAAAGATGGTTGCAGTGACTTCGATGGTATTTGAGTGCCATCAGCATACAGCTAGAGATGATTAATTCAATTTTTGAAAATTGAAAGGGTTTTCGTTTCCACTTCTATCAAATGCAACATTGCAAACAAAGCCTATTATAACTCTCTTTGGTAACTTACCGGGGATAAAATAAGCAAGCGTTCGAGCATGGGCAAGAAGAATCCTGGGGCTGATTTTGCTCGTCGTACAACTAGTGAGGCCTCCTTAATATTTATACGACATCCATTGGTGCTATTCATATGACAGAATGAATATTTTGAGCATACTTGACAAAGTATTAGCTCTTTACCATATATAAGAAATCATTCTTGATACAAAAACATCGCTGTGCAAGTGTCTTATAAGATCAATAAATATACCAGCACTTTAATAATTTAGGCCGGCTTTCAGTTCCTCATTATGATCAAAATCATCGATTTCGCAAGTGTGTCATCATACCGTTCCAATACATGCTCGGTAAGCATAAGAATTACTGGGTGGTGATACTACCTTCTAATTTGAATGAGCACGTAGTTAGTTCAATGTGGAACGCAACAGATTGTTTGCAGTACCTACTGTATCCTGCTATGCGGTATTTGCAGCAACGGTTGTGGATATTATTCATTAAACTCTAAGACTCACCATTGTGGGCAAATTAATGCGCTCATCACTATGACCAAGAATGACAAATTCTATGGATGAGTCGTTGGCGAGGGATGGAACAGGTTTATAGTTTACCCACTGGCAGCTTCCTATTGAAGTTTGTGTAGGAAATATGGAAAAAATCCAGCTCAGGCTTCGAGCACTCACACGATTTAAAATGTAGGAATTACATTTTGAGAATGCTAACATTTTTTGGATCTCTATTTTATATACGATTTATTTTTTAAAACAACATGAATAGAATGTTTCTCATTTTTTCGTTGCGTACGCTTTTTTGTAGGATTTCCCTTTTTCCTTCATTCTTCGTAGCTTTCTTGAATGTTTTCTTTTTTCTTTATTTCATGAGATTTCGACTCACGACGTTAAGCATCCTACGATTTGAAATCAACTGACTATTCGCTTCTTCCTTATGTTCTTATAATAAGAACCGTTCATAATATTTTCCATTTTGTAAATAGCACGTCTTCTAAATCTGACTAGTTTCTCTTAATCGATTCATGAATGGATTTCTGAGTAGATCATTATTCCTATTCAAATCTTTCATAATATTCACACCAGCCATAAGAGGTTCTTCGCCGAACAACTTAAGCTTCTCTTGTCAAATAAGGGAGAACACGTGTAAAAGACCCCCGAGAAACCTTCCAATACCATAATGTTTTTGGTAGGGTACATCAGTGTAATCCTTAGGAATCCCTTGACGACGACTGCCCCCTACTCGTGAGGTGTTCGATATTCATCATATTGTCTTATTTTTTTATTCTTTCATTTCTCCATTTTGTCAATACGTTTTGATCAAAGTGTAGCTGTCAGCATACCAAACTCAAATAGTATTGTCAAACCAAAGTGGTCTCTTATATCGATTCCATCTGTAGAAAAGACCGTGTTAACAACTGGTATGTAGTTGGATGATGGCAAATGGCTGAGTTTTGGTATACCATAGCAGTTATCCATTGTATCTTACGGTAGACAAATAATTTATCTGGAATGGCACTCGTTAAACTAGGCGAATGTCTAGCAGTGTACTCGGTATCTTCAATTGGAATTGAATTGTCTAGTGCAGAACCAAAAATACGTCATAATTTATCACTTGAACGGAAAGAAATAGTTGCTTGAAAATCCAGTCACTTTATGTTCTAATCTTGGATACGAGAAAAAGTCAGTATAGATTCCTAACCCTCCGTTTTTGAGAAAATGGTGAATCATAATCTGAAAAGCATGCAACATTCCGACAGAGCTATATTATTTCAGATATAATTTCGGAGGCAGAGCTCGAAAGAATAAGCGATTCTCACCGGAAATTTAGCACGCAAGGACTTTATATTCCCTTAGACAGTGCTTCGAAGTCAGGGTGACAGTCACTAGAAATTCAAAATACGAGATCTTTGTATTCTATAAAAAAGAGCTCAAAAGTCTTAGTGCCAGTCTATGGCAATTTAATTAATGATCACTCAATAACAAAAAAAAAGTTATTTCCGGAACTATTATTATGTAATCTTTATTTGGGATGTTTATTTTTGGTCAAGTTGCTTACATGAACACTCGAACACATAATCGCGCGCCTTCACGCTTTGAAAAATCGTAATCGTTGAGGATTCGAACCCAACCTAACACTGCTTATATCAGTGTGTTCTATCGTACGCTTTAACCTACTGAGCTAACTAACTGCTTGGATGTTATTCACAAAACCTCGGCCAAGCATTTCATGGCAGGGGCAAATGAAAGTGATTTGCGTGCTACGTCGATACATGCTTGATTTTTCCTTCTTTGAATTTTGTAATTGTCATGTTTTCATAATGTCTTGTTCAACATTCAGGTACGTTCTTGAAAGAAGAATTTAAATTCCACCTCCTCAATAATCTGTTTATAATGGTAAATGTGCAGGCTATAATCGATAGTGTACATAAGTAAACATTAAAATAAATTCATGAACCACAGATAGAGTACAGACGAGCAGAATCATGTGCGCATTGAAAAAATACCATTGAAGAATTAGGAAGAAAAAAAAGCATAAGAGAAATCAAGTTCAAATTTTACAAGGTAAAATATTGAAATTTTACCAGTCAGTTATTCCAAAAGTAGGGTTGGAAGTATTGTGCAACAATTTAAAAAAGAGATTTCCGAAGTATTTCTGATGTTCAGAGATAAATTATTTTATAGTCGTGCACCTCTTACTTTTAACGACCTTTAGAGCTTACAAGTTCTTTGCTGTGGAATTTTGAGAATTGATTATCTCTCACGTAGCTTGTACTGTGTTAGTAGGTCTCTGTCTATGGACTTGAAAAGGTTGAGTCGATAATCTGTCTTCCTTTGGAAACATTTGGCAGACCAGATGTTTGTCTCTTTGGTGCAATGTGTTCGAATTAAGGCAAATTGTAGATAAAGCGGACACAGGCATTCGAAGCAGTCTTAAGCTTGAAATTGAGGTCGTCAGTCAAATCGTCATATACCAAACAGCCGTAGTCAAAGTAGGGAAAAATCAGACTCTTTAACAGAAGTATATGAGCGGAGGTAGGCAAAGAGTCCGTATTCCTGAATAATATTGTTGTAATACGCTGTAATAGTCCAGGCGCCCTATAAAAATAAGGCCTGTTTTTTGGGAAAATTGATACCTGAAACAAACAGCGCAAATTTGTAGTGTTGGTGAATACAAACAAAGTCTATATGTTTCAGTCATGCGCCGAGGACTCCTGGTAATTTTGAACAATGATGGAACGTGGAGAAAGCAGATTTTTTGGTTATTGTAGGGAGCCTATTTACCTGTCGAAAGTCTAATTGAAAAATATAGGTCTCGAAAAGATCTACAAAACGGCTGGTCCAAAATTCAATTCGGTTTAATTGTTTAACTGCAATATGCAATAGTTTTCGCAATAAGTTACGAAAATCTTTCAAACTCTCAGAATATATGTCTTTTATCGCCTTCAACAAGTGTAGAACATTTTTATTAACTTTCTCGAAAAGGGATTTGTTACTAAAAAAACTGCCTCTTTTTCAACGGAATTTCTTCAACTTGGGCCAACAGGATATCATCTTAGCCTGGGCAAATTTTCTCCAGAAAAGTGATACTATCATTTACGCTTAGCGGCAAAGCGACTTTTCATCATTAAACTGTCAAAAAGGGGCAACAAAATAATGGTACGTATTTTCCCATAAACAAATTGAATAACTCGGTTAATGTTGGCTTTGAAAAATCGGTTTGAAATCCATTGAACTTACATTATCTTCCTACAAGTTTCTCAATAGGAGCTTTTTATTTAAGCGAAAGGAGACGAGGGATGATTCTTTTTTCGAAAAATTACTGCTCAGGCCATTTTTAACATACAAATCTCAAATTGGGCTCAAGTACGTATTATAGGTTGCACTTATCGACATAAAATTTACGGCGCAGTGTTTTCCAATTGTATGGTAGATAATCGTGACTGATTAGAGGTCCCGGAACGATGCAGTCTATGGCGACAGAGTGGGGGTACCCACTGACGTCGCCCGGCTCTCGCGCTAGAAATTGAATTCACATGTTCAAACTAGAAAATATTACGATATCTCAGCAACAAATGGACGTGAGTTATGTTTCCTTTTTTTGTTGTTAAATTAGAGCTAATTGAATAGGATGGCAAATGTACCTTCTCCTTTCCAATAATTACATCTGATATATTAAAGTTAAGGGAAAAATATTTCAAAAACCTCAATAATAACTGCACGTGATATTTGTTTCTTTTGAATCTCAACAAATAACGTACAATATGTAAGAAAGAATACTGCGGGTATTCTTTACATAATTTCTATAACTTTTTTTCTCTAATTTTGTCTTCAATAAACAATTTATTAAGTATTTAAAAAGAAGCTCTGATCCGTTGCAAATTGAGGAGTCGGCTGATTTTTGGTACATTTTTTTCCCACTATGGGCCGGTCTAAGTAAATTGACGAAGACTTCAGTTTAATATACTCATAAAAAAATTGATTTAGGTTAAAACTTTTATTTGAGTAATTCAAAGTGAAAATTCCTTCATGTTCAGGGGAACTTTCCATCTTTTAAAATAATTTTGGTTCATACAAACAAAGTGTATGTGATTCAAACAAAATTATTTTATAGCACTGTGTGACCTAAATTCGCACTTAAGTAACGCCGATCCGTCACTTAAATAGGTTATTACGGCACCGTGCTTATGACCCTCGCCACCGCTCGGGCCCTAACTTCACGGTGTTGTACTAACCTATTTTAAGTCATGGATAGACGAACCGTAAGTGCGAATTTAAGTTAGTCAGAGCTATAAAATGTTGTACGATACTTGAGACTTAAGTGGCCTATTTTGGGACGGCGTGATTATCACCCTCGCTTCGCTCGGGCGTCAACTACACGCCGTGCCAAAATGTGCCACTTCAGTCACACGTATCGAAATGTACTACCATATCGAATATCAAATAATAGCTTTATTCCAGATATCCGGTAAAATGGCGTGACGTCCTTTAAGAAAAAATCTGAATCATTAAATTAATGTTGAATTAGGCAAGGCAGTGGAGATGAAATGGGTTTTCGAGTTTACTAAATTGAGCTAGGATTAAACTACTTTTTGTTCTCTTTGCAAACTGATGCTTGTTATCACGTTCCTCTATCAGATTTTTAATATCAGATGAAATCCAGGGGCAGCTTCATTGGAATGTTCAGGAACGTGTAGTGAGTCAAACTTAGTGAAGGCAGAGAACCAGTTATCAGACAGGATATCAAATTTATTGTTTATATCTGTGTCCATGAAAATTTTATGACCATCGAGTAGTTGGGGAAAAAGTGAGTGGATATTGTGCGTAAGAGACAACCTCATCAATATCGTCGGCAATCATCAAATCAATACGAGTACTGGACTCATTAGTGAGGTGGGTAGAATCATGGGCTACAATTTAAAACCCCGAAGAGTGTTACGAAGGAGGTAAATATTCAGTTTGATTTGAAGTTAAATTTGAATTAGTTATAAAATCTCCAGTGTGGGTAATGCTGTTCGAGTATGGAATATGAGTGAAGATTATAGATTCGAGCTCCGTACCATAAGAGGCATTAAGGGGTTTATAAACTACGTCCACTGAAATCCCGCCAGAACAAGACTTCACTTCAATAAAGGGAAATTCAGAGTTCTAAAGTTCGACGTTCTTAGTGGACGGATCGATTCGGTGATGACCTGCTTAGTAGCTATGATGCCAGTACTGTCCCTAACTGCAGAGGTTACATGGCGCGCCTGCACACGTTGTGGTGCCAGAAACATCCACAGCTCACGCATCTTTCACAGCAAGTGTTAAGAAACCGTGCCGTGAACCTTTCGCAAACAAGAGATGTACGCGCAACGCTTTCTTATCAGCTGCCAGAACAAGCGACAGACGAAAATCAGGAAGCCACATTGTGACTAACTGGCGACTTAAGTACAAGGAGGAACATCAACAGCAAGAGCTCCAGCAAATTTAAATCGAAGGTCCAAACAAACTATTGATGCAAAGACTAAATGCGCTTGCATCAACTAAACAAGAAGCTCGACTGAGCAAGAAAAAACGTGTCCCGTATGGAGTGTGTGATAGACTATATAAAATCCGGTGAGCCTTTTATGTCAGAGGTCCGACAGTCAGCTCATGAAATGAGGATCCACCATCACACTTTGAGAATGTCAAAGCAGATGACTATCAAGCAGCACATTGTGAACAAAATACAAGTATCATCTGACGCAAGGAGATGATATAGGAAGAGGGGGATGTGTCAGGGAGAATTAAGAGTTTCTCGCTGACCCAATGTACTTCTTTAGCGATCCTCCTGTTTTGGTCATCAACCCACCAAAGCCTGAAGAAGTCGAGAAATTTTGGAGAGAAACTGACGAAGTGAAACATCCAATAAATGAAGGCACAAAGAACATCGAACGATTCAAGGACCTCACAACGTCCGAGAAGGAATGCCCACCGATCACTGCTGAGGAGGTCAAGAAAGCATTGAGGAGCTAAAAGAACTTCTCCGCTGCCGTTCTAGATTGAATTAAAATTTTCTGGTGGAAGAAGTTAACTTCCACACACCAACATTCAGCCCGCATTTTTACCTGATATTTGAAGTCGGAGAGCCTTACTCCGGAGTGGCTGGTATCAGGACAAACTGCACGCCTACCAAAGAAAGGCGACTTGTCTAACACAAGGAACTGCAGGACAATAACTTGTATCAACACGCTGAATACGATCTTCATGATCATCCTTAATAACAGGATTGTTTGGATAATTGAACTATATGGAATAAGATTCACGAACAACGAGGATAAAAAAGAGGCACTGAAGGCTGTCAAGGAAACCTGCTGATTGACAGGAGGGACTGCAAAGACGTTGCATAACCACAAACGCAATCCGTCGATGACCTGGAATGGTAACCAGAAAGCTTCTAATTCAATTTCCCATAGACATATCATCTGTCTGTTGAAAAGCTTGGAGGTTCATACAGATATAGTAGGATGCATAGAGAGATCAATACCCCTTTGGAAAACCAGGTTCACTATTACTCCTGGATAACATGGTTTGACAATCAACACAGCTGCTTTCCAGAGAGGTCTTTCAGGATGACTCAATAAGCCTTCTCCCCTTCTGCATCACACTATTCATACTGTCTCTTGCACTCCGCAGATTCAATGAAGATCTACTCTTTGGGAAAAGAACATCTCGTGGATGTTCTTAGTTTCGTCGAAGGGTACCCACGAGAAATCAGGATGGACTTTGGATTAGATAAGTGTGCCAAGATTCATCCGAATCGTGGACGAACCGCAGGTATAGATAAAGACCCTGAGCTTGTGGACGGGAGTGCTATCAGACACCTTAGCGCTTGAGAGACCTACAAATACCTGGACGTGCCTGACAGCTGCATTCAGGATACAACATCAGTAAAGGGGGTTCTTCAAAGCAGGCACAAACAACTGCTCCAACGGATTTGGCCGTCAAACCTATCGTCGTGGAACAAGATATCTGCGACTAACGTGCTTGCCGTCTCAGTTCTACTCTATCCGTTTGGGGTGGTTCCATGAATGAAGAATAAGCTCGAAGCCCTTGATATCACTACGCGCAAGATAATGCATATAAAGAAGAGCTTGCATATCAACACAGCCGTTCCAGGCTTATAAATTGCATGCCGTAAAGCTGCACGCTGACTCCTAAATCTCTAATGCATCCAGAACTGAATTATCCTAAGTACTGCTCATGCCATCACAAACGGTAGAGATCCTTTCCTGTCAATGGTCAGGAATCACGCATTGAGTGGGAAGGAGCGTTCCTTTACAAAGCAGCGGAGTAGGCAGCTGAAACCTTTTGCTTGGACCTCAACATCAGAAGTGAGGACAGCGCATTACTCAGTCAAGATACCTCACTCCTCAAAGCACAGGTGGAGAAAGCGGAGGCCAAAAACTTCCTAAAACACCATGGAGACAAGGTGATGCATGGGAACTTTTACAAAATTGTAAATGATCAATCCTTGTCGCATAAGTCAACGTTTGCCTTCCTCAAATCATCTGGACTCGATTCAGGACAAGATCCGACATCATGTTCCTTGACAAACGTGAACGAACTACGTTTGTGATCGTATTCTCGGCCCCGGTTGATTACATCATCAGAGACATGGGAATCTAAAGAAAGGAGAGGTACTGAGATCTCAGAGAACACCTTCAGCAGCAGTATCAAGGATGTTTGATTAACACCATTCTCTCATCATCGGTGCGCTTGGAGGTGCGACGCCTTCACTGGTTAGTAACCTGAAAGCCATACCCGTGTGCCAAAAATATGCCGTGGCACTTTCGGGATGGATGCAAAAATTAGTCATACTTGGGTCGCTCCGTGTCCTGAAGACACCAGGGTGTCGCCGGCCCTTCATTGTGATTTAGTCGTACATGTGGTCACTCCTCTCACAGTCGTGAGACATGGTCATGTGTGTATTTTACCGCGGTTCAACTGGGAGCTTGTTTTTGGCCTGGACTATTTTCGTTTCCCATATTCGATACCTTTCTATGTTTTCAAAAATACAGTCTAATATTGGGATCTATGTTTTCAGTTAGGTCAGTAGTATCTTATATCTAATACGTATTAGATACGTATAAGATACGTATATTTACGTGACTGTTGTAACGCATGTTATTAATGACTCATAGATCTAGTATTGATTTGTTGAGTAATTTAATTGACGTATATAATACGGAATCTACCAGTCGACAAAGCCATAATTCAATTTATTTGCAAACTGAATCCATACAAACTTAACTCTCTACATTAAAATATACTATTGAAATTTGTAATGGATATTAGATAATAGATATTGACAAAAACTTTATTATTTCATTTATTGAATAGTAATTATTATTGTTTATTAATTTTTCTCAAATATTTATTATTATATATTATAATATTTGATTAATTTATACTGTTCGCAAAATGAATTCATGTAAACAAGGTCATTTTTTAGATTAATGATATAAGATGATCTAAAAAATCACCTTTCAAAATTTTTATCATTAGATGTATATCTGTTTTTGATAGTAAAGGTTTTGTGGCATTACACTGTTATGAATATTCGGATAGAATTATAACATGTCTATTTATTGTTAATGATGAAAGTTATTAGTCTTGGTTGTATTCAACTTCACCGGTTAATGCGAACATATTTTAATGATGAATATTCGTTTTCGATAAAAAAGGTTTTGTGGTATTACACTGTGATTAATATTGGGATAGAACTATGTTGCAAAAACATGTCTATTTATGTTAATGCTGTAGAATCATCTACATATTATAATTAATATTTTATGCGAACATATTTTAATAGTTTTACGAATATAGGAGACCAAACGAAATAAACCTTTATAGGATAAAAAGCACTTTAAATGATAAAACAAATCTCTGAAACTAAAAATGTCAAAAATTACCTTAAGCACTACAATAACACCTATTTATAGATTGGAGAGATGTAAGTTGAGTAAAGATGGAAATCCGTTGACTAAGTTAAACTGCGTCCACCATGATTGCTATCGTAGCAAATTGATCTTCCAGGTGGGCGAGAATAATTATTCTTTACTCATCCTCCTTTCTACAGAAGATCTTTCCTTCACTGATCCATAAATATTTAATACTCCTGTTTTTCCCAATTTCAAGCGCCTTCTTGTATATCTGCCCCACATACGGAGTCAGGACTTTTCTGATAAAGAGAATTTCCGCCTCTTTCTCAGTTTCACCACAAAGGGTGGTCGAAAAATCATGTCTTTTCTCCTTTTAATCAACGATATTCGAGCAAGTCTCAAGCTGATTGAATCAAGCGAAAATGGTAAACGGTTACTGGGCAGATTGCAGGATTCGAAGCAGCTCACTTGACTCTAAAGATGTTCACTAGCCTGCTATTCTCAAGAGGAGCCCCAAGAGCGTTATAACATTAGTGTCATTGGAAAGTATTTGAATGTCTGTCACATTCGATGTAATCCTTGCCTCAACAGTGCTGATCCGGGATGCATTTAGGTGATTTCTACCTTGAGGTGGTTGATGGGAGCCAGTAGAGAAGCATTAAAAATGTCCTGGTTTTTTTTCGAGGTCCTAAATAAAGATTTCTGCGGCTTGAGGTCAGATTGTATCCCCTGAGACACCGCTTGAGTGATTGCTTTGGAGGCTCCGCGCTTCAGATCTGATGCACCATGTTAAATGGCAGGTAACTTGAAAATACGAACAAGGTACTTTATGAAATAAGTGGAAGACTGACTTTTCTGACAGAACTCATCACACTCAGAAAATCTAATTCAGCACAATTAAGTAAAAGTCTCAAACACCTAAGTAAGAATAAAACTCCCGGGTAACTACTATTCCGACACAAATATTGGTGCGTTTACCGTAATATAAAATCTGATAGACTTCACACTTTAATGCATGAAATATTTGCTTGTATCCCTTTGAAGAGTTTTTGTACACAGGTTTTTAGTTACACAAATAATAGGTTTTCTTAGAATGGAGATGGCGATAGGCTTTTCCAAAACACCCAATATACTGTTTATTGTACTAGCGATTGTTTTTGAGTACATAACTTATTCCGAAACAGGATCGAGGTGCTGCCTACTGATGAGCCGAACATTACGCACCTATTATTTCTCTCTTTATTCTCTATCTTAACATTCTACCCACATGGAGATGCCACAGCAACTCAATATATAATAAATAGTTAACTAATCGTAAGTCACAGACAATAAAGGCATTATAAGGATTTTTTTATTTCCGGCTGGTAAGATAAAAAACCGATGAGACAGTATTAATGCGCCTCTTAAGTAATCATTCCGTTTGTTGAAAAATCCACAAAAGTGCAAAGAAACTGAGACATTCTTGAGAGAGATTTACGAAGTAAAACATCAATTGGATGAGCTATGCAATAACCAAAAGGATCGAAAAAAGCGCAGCAAGCTGTCAGGAGAACCTGTTGGTCGACAGGAGAGTCTGCAAAGACGCTGCAAACTAGAAGCGCAATCTGTTAATGGCCTGCATTCATTACCAGAAAGCTTTCGATTCAACTTCCCACAGACGTATGACCTGTCTGTTGAAAAGCTTGAAGGTTCATTCAGGTGTAGTAGGATGCATCGAGAGATTATTGCCCCTTTGGAAGACCAGATTTACTATTACTGATTTACTTTCTACTAAATCATTGTGTGACAACCAACGGCGTCACTTTCTAGAGAGGTGTCTTTCAGTGTGAGGCAATGAGCCCTCTCCTCTTCTGCATGACACTATTGCCACTATCTCTTGCACTTCACGATTCTCTATGGTACGTCTGTGGCAGAACTGTTGTTCCTGAGCATAAGGTCACTCATATATTTCATATGGAGATCTGAAACATCTATGCTTCTGGAGAGGAACATCTCGTAGATGCTCTTAGTATCGCCGAAAAGTACACACGGCAAATCAGTATTGAATTTGGATTAAGCAAGCGTCTCCAGACTCATCTGAACGTGGACGGATAGCAAATATAGATAAAGACCCTGAGCTTGTGGACGGAAGTGCTATCAGAAACCTTAGCGCTAGAAAGACCTACAAATACCTGGGCAAATTCACAGACACTTCCTCGACAGATTTGGCCGTCTATCGTATCGTCGTAAAATGAGATATCTGCACCTAACATGATTGCCATTCCGAGTCTATTCTATTCATTTAGAGTCGATTTAGGACAAAGAAAGTGTACAAGGCTTTTGATATCACTACGCGCAAGATATAATATATGGAGGAAAGCTTGCATATCAACTCGTCTGTTCCGCGCTTATGCATCGCATGCGGTAAAGGCGGACGCAGAATCCTTAGTCCTCAATGATCATATCATCGCGAACGGTAGAGATCCTCTTTTGGCGATGGTCAGGGATCACGAAATGAGTGAAAAAGGAGCGTGACTTTTCACAGCAATGGAGAAGCAGCTGAAACCCTTGGTCCAAACCTCAACATCAAAAGTGAGAACAGTGCATGGCTCTATCAAGATCCGAGTCAAAGTTCCGTCGTCAGTTTTAACTTCTTTCAGCGTCAAAGTTATTCAATGGAAGATGAAAATATTTGAAACTGCAGGTTTCGACTTCTTTCGCCTTCAACGGCGAAAAATGGCATGAGTTCTTGCTACTGATTTGAAACCATCATTTCAACTTCAAACCATGTTGTGCAGTTTATATATAAAGTTTATATTTTGATGTGTCTGCTACCTTCCCTATTTATTGCATGTGAGTGAATCCTTTTAGAGTAGATTCAAATAATTCTGAAAATTG
The DNA here is from genome assembly GCA_011762715.2 of Neuroterus valhalla. Taxonomy (NCBI): domain Eukaryota; kingdom Metazoa; phylum Arthropoda; class Insecta; order Hymenoptera; family Cynipidae; genus Neuroterus; species Neuroterus valhalla. The sequence goes on along the minus strand of WSXT02118504.1, from coordinate 64 downwards.
CAAATATGGAAAGCTGAAATGAATTGCATATCATCCATCTCGAGATCCATCTCCAATCTCGAAT
>WSXT02118493.1:583-11006 GCA_011762715.2 Neuroterus valhalla | reverse complement strand
ATTTGTAAGAAATAGTTGGTAAGCTAGTACATAAGGATTCCAGATAAGTAAAAAGAAGGGGGAGAGATAGACCGCGGGGGGGGGGGGCTGGGGACGGACTGCGAAATACCAGACGCAGTTAGGAAAAGTAAGTTTCGAAGAGGAGTTTGTTAAAGAGATATGGTGAGATTCAAAAGTAAAGGTGTGTGCAAAATAAAAGATTTAGAGTAAAAAAAAAGGAATAGTAAAACCGTAGTGGGAAAGGAAATGCAAAAGGTTGAAGCGAAGGGTTAAAAAAAAGTACAAAAAATAGAATACGGGAACCGCGTAGAGGAAGGAGTTGGTAGAAATGAGAAAGGAGTTTAGGCTGATGTGTAAAACGAAACAGCAAGGGAGAGAGAAAGATCTGGAAGCGGAGTTGAAAAGTGTTAAAACCGCGGAGAACGTGTGAAAGATGAAAAATAGGTTTTGAAAGCGTAGGGAGGAGTAGAGCGATAAGATGAGAAGTGGGGAAGCTAAGACGGTCGCAGGCAGCAGGTTTGGACGGGGTGCAGAATGAAGCATGGATATTTGGTACAACAGCAGTTAGAGAAAGTCTAAAAGAGGTAGTAAAGCAGATTTGGAGAGGTGAGGTGCCACTGTATAAGAAAGAGGACAGGGATAAGCAGGAAAATCATAGAGGAATCAGATTGATGAATACGGTGTATAAAGTATACGCTATGGTGTTGGCGTGGAGGCTACGGAATGATGTTGAGGAGAAAGGTATATTATCGGAGACGCAGGCAGGATTCAGAGGAAGTAGGAGCACTATCGACAATATTTATATTTTGCAGCACGTGGTGTAGAGAGAAAAAGCGAGAAAGGGGTCAAACGTTTACATATTCCTCGTAGATCTCAAAAGTACGTCCCCATAAGTTAAAAGAGGGAGGTTGTGGGAGGCGATGGAGGAGAAGGAATTAGAAAAAAGTCTGATCAAGAGGGTAAGGGAGGTGTATAAAGAGACGAAGGATAGAGTGGGAGGGAGGGGCAGGATCTTGTAGGGTTTCTAGATGGATAGAGGGTTGAGGTAGGGGTGCCCGTTTAGCCCAACGCTTTTCGCGATCTAATTGCTGACTCGGAGAGGAAGCTAGAAGGAGGAGTGGAGCTAGAAGGAGGGTGAGAGGGGTATGAATTCGGCCACTCGCCTCTACAGATGACATAGTATTGATGGCAGAAAGTGAGGAGGCCTTAGAGGAGATAATAAAGAGGTTGGAAAGGAAGTGGATGGCTGTGTAGGTGGTGAAAGAGTTTGTGTACCTGGGTTTCCTATTCAGAGGAAATGGAGAAGTGAATTGTTATGTATAAGAGGGAGTAAGGAGGACAACTGTTGTGATGAGGCAGGTTAAAAAGGGTATAGGAGGGGTTCATCAGATGAACACTAGGGTTGGGCAGAAGTACACCTAGTTATATTGTTAGGAGGGTGACGGAGAGAACAAGTTTAGGGATTCTGACAGGTAGCCGAGCGTGAAAGTATGAGAGAAAATTTCTCTAAGAGAGGGGAAGTAGGCTAGTGAGCGAGTGTTGGTGGTAAAAGGATAACAGGAGAGGAGATAGAAAGATGGAGGATGAGAGAGAGGTATTTTCAGGAAAATGGTCTGCATGAGGATGAAATAAGGAGAAGTCACGAGGAAGGAAGAAATGTGTATGAGATTATTAAGAGGAAAGGCATTGAGAAAGAGGAGGCAGAAGGAGAGGAGAGGATAAGAGGGTCAAGGTCTAATCATTAATGTGGGTGGAGATATGTGAGAGCGTGATAGTATTGTGAGAAAGGAGGGAAAGGAAGGCGGGAGACAATAGCAAGGTTGAGATGTGGATGCATGGAGGGCTTTGACAGGTTCTGGCTTCTTGAGGAGAAAAAAATGTGTGAAATGTGTGAGAAGGGGTCGCAAAGGTGGAACACTAGTTGATAGAATGCGAGGAGGTGGAAAGGAGTGGAATCAGCATGTATATAATACTGCATGAAAAGGGGGAGAAAAGGGCGATTGCATGGGTGAAGGGGGTGTTATGTGAGATGAAGAGGAAGAGAAGAAAGGAAGAGGAGGAATGGGGATAAATGTGTAAGGAGGAAATAAGTAGATGTAAGATCAATGTAAATAATGTAAATAGTAGATGAAGAATAGCAAATAAGTCATGGTAGATAAGGGTGGTCATAGTGTTAAGGAACATTGTATAAAGTTGGAAGGATGCAAGAGATAAGTATTTAATGTTAAAAAATTTTGTGAAACATAATGGTGCAAGCAAGTCGATTTTTTAAGGCCAATAGGCTGAAGAATAAATGTTTATCTATCTGTTCATCTACATGCACACATGGGCTGAAAAGAGTAAACAATATGGGATAGATGAGCATACATATCTGATCAGGCCTATAGTCCAGTTATTTTGTACTTTTGTATGTTCAATTTAAAAGGGGTGATTTTTTTTTCTCTCACGTACTTCATTCGGGGATGCATAACAAGAGGTTAGGTTCTGTGACAAGAATTTTGCCCGAGATCACGGAATTTTTCTAGAAAAACGGTGCAAAATATCACATGGCAGTGTATTGATGCTTTCTTGTGCATTTGAGAGGTAAAAGTGTTCTTACCTAAATTGAAGCAGGTAAAATTTTGCGTGAAACTAACAAAAGTGTTCTACCACCAATGGTTCAGGGGTTACGAGTTACAGCCTTTCAAAAAATCTCGATTTTCCTCAATTTTTCGCCAAGAAACACATGTTATTTTTTGTTCCTGTGTAGCTCGGATCCTCATGGGTAGATCTAAAAATGGTCAACGGATGAATTTAAGTAGAGGTAAATACCTGTAATTTGAAAAAAAAAAAAATTATTTTAACTACAGTGGATCGCGAGTAAGCACCTTCCGAAGGAGACCCCATTTAACCTTATTTTAAAGGTAGATGATCAGAAAAATGCACATTTTATGGATGATTGCAACTAAATTATTTGAAGAATTATTTATTCATTGAACAAAAGTGGTTGACTAGTATCAGTTCAATGGTTAAATAATTATTTTATCACCATTAATTCAGTTAAGCACCTATAGGTTAAGAAAATGGTATAGTTTTTTTTCCGCGGTGCGATTAAGTCACCGACTTTGTGAGGGGTAGACTTTGCAAAGTTCTGACCATTTGTTCATGACATTACTCGTGGTATATCGGGGTAAGACCTTTTTTTTTAGTTTACGCAAAATTAGGTCCTTTTTCACTTATCTTTTAAGAAAATGCGTGCGTGACATCTATGAAACAAGTGATTTCCAAAAAACTGAACTTTGATCATTTACCTGTAGAATTAGGTCGAAACGGGTCACCTTCGGCAGGTGCTGACTCGCAATCCATTGTAGTTGGGAAAAATTCTATTCGTTAGAAATACGGATTTTCATATCTACTTCAATTCATCTGTTGACCATCTATACATTTGCTATTGAGGATTCAAGCTACATAGAAACCAATAAATACATGTGTTTTTTGCAAAAAAATTGAGAAAAATTGGATTTCTCTGAAAGGCCGTAACTCCTAGACCATTGTTAGTAGGACCCTTTTTTTAGTTTCACGCAGAATATTACCTGCTTCAATTTTGGTAAGAACACTGTTACCTCTCAGACGCACAAGAAAACACAGATACACTGCCATGTGATATTTTGCACCTGTTTTCAAATAAAATTCCGCGGTCCGGGGAAAAATCCTTGTGAGAAAATCTGAACCCTTATGAGGCAACCTTAGATGAAGTCCTTAAGGGAAAATAATGACTTCTTGAAAAATCAATGGATTTGCACCATCTTTCTGACCAGATGATTGAACTAGTAGGGCGCCGCGGAGGATAAGTCCGCCTCTGGGACGTTTCTAGCATGCAGCGACAACTCCTTCCGGATTAATGAACCCATGGTAACCGTTAAGCGTTTCAGAACAGAATTTACTCTTCAAATCATCCTGGAACTAGTCGAATGGAGTTGAAGTAAGTCCTTTGAATTGGCGACAGACAAGGTCGATACGGTTTGCTGAATCCAGGGGATCATTTTTTACACACTTCCTGAGATATATTTATGCAGTTCCATTTTCAATCGAAACTATATAGATCTTCTTTTGTTTCATAAAATTTCATTTTTTCAGCAAGATTCAGTTATCAAAAAAATACGATTGCCATGTGAGAAAGAAGTTCGACCTCAAAACATTTGAATATTTTACCATTTTGGATCCTTTATAGGGTTTCATAATCGCTTGAACCAATATTTGTCTAAAAGTGATACATTGTTTCCTTATAGAGGATCTTTTGTAATGAAAAAAATCCCAAAAAATTTTGAATTTGTTTAATTGAACATTCCTTGATTATAAAGTGTCCGCTACAATGTTATAAGTAATTTTCTGTTTGTGTGTAGGGGGGGGGGGGGGGGTATATGTGTGTTTAGATATGCTTCTGTGTGGATTGGTACTGATATCTCAAAACTGATTATTATTACTTTTTCCATGAACAGAACTCACAAATGATGCAAGATTATGAAAGATTCCTCGATTCGAGACGTACAATGTTGATCAAGTTGTAAAAGAGTAAGGAAGATATGGTCATTTAACGTATTCGGAATTTCGTTTTTTATAACAAAATGTTTATCTGTTACATAATTTAGAGTTAATGCAAAAACACAGAAAATTAATTGATTTGAAAGAAATCAAATGACCCCTAATATTTATACATTCTATTTAGGAGCAGGAGTATAGTAGTCAACTTTATTATCTAAATATGGATTTTTATAACAAAAATTCTCTCAGTAAAATAATTTTGAATTCAAGCGAGAATCAAAAAGATTCCTTGGTTCTGACGATAATAGTTGACTCCTAATGTCAATATTATTAAATTTTGTATGTTAAATTGTCGCTATTACAAAGTTTCCTCTATGGGACAGCAAATACATTTGTAAACAGGAAGCGAAGTGCTCGTAAAATGAGCACTATATGGATATAAATACCAACAAAGATGAAACAACCGAGATCAAGTTCACAGCTATATATTAGTATATGATAAAAATTGTCCAATTTAAAAATAAAGTCTGTAGATATTGGAATACTTATATTTTAAACGAATTACTGAATATCACTTATATTCTAGAGACTGAATCATCACGTGTTTCTTTTTATAGTCAGAGAGCGGATACGCACAAGTGTGGAGCTGATTTGCTCTCTGCTATATAAAAATTCGCTGAACCCAACCGTTAGACATTTAGACATTATTCAAAAGACTTTTATCTACTCAAATTAACAGACAATATTTCAAAAAACGATCAGAAAAATATTTTTTCGAGAAGATCCGACCATTCTTCCTAAAATAAGCGTGAATTTTTGGAAAAGTTTGGCATATTTCCTATTTAGAGGGAGTATACCATAATAGTTAGGACATTGCAATAATTTCCTAGAGAGTAGGAAGTTTCCCGCATAAAAAATGGGGACAATGTTCTATAAAACGATAAGTACAATATTTTCATGAGAAACATCAAACATTTTCTTTGGAAAAACCATTTATTTCCCAAAAAGTTTGGCATATTTCTGATACGTTGTGTATCTTAATCGTTTAGTTCAGTTGGAAATTTCCCCTACGTGGAGATTATCATTTGAAATATTTCCTACTTCGTTAGAAGAATTTTTCGAAAAAAAAATCGCAACTATCACACATTTTTTGTCAGTTTTTTTACACCAATGATATAATTTATTTCTTCTGGAAAATTCGATACTTTTTCACAGTGACATAAAGGTGTGGAAAAAAATATTGTTAATGAAAATTTGAGGTATTCCACAGATTTAAGGCAGTTTTGTTCCTTAAACTACGAAACCTATCTCTTCAAGAAAACTTGATATCTTTCCACATCATCATGAAATATTCCTCATATAAAGTCAAAAATATCTCTTACGAAATCAGAAATATTGCACAAATTTTCGGTGGTACTATACGACGTACTATTTTCAATTTCGGAAACATGAAAATTTTATTACCAATATTTATTTCTCTGCTCTACCACAGTAGGGTAGATTTTGTGAGAGAAACTCATGCGCCTCGATAGAGATAGAAAATGCGTTAGCTTAGTTTACACATATATTTCGATAAGCTAGTGTTAGGTTGGAAGCCCACCGTGTTTCCGATTTTCAATAGCGAAAGGAATAGGCGATTATAGGTAATGTGGTTGTGTATGCAGGTAAAATTTTCTTTTCCATACGTCAATCTGCATTTGAGATTTTCCGCAAAATCCGAGATAAAAATGCCAACTCATTCTAAAAATTCTAGATATTTTTCGGGAATAGTTAGCCGTCTTAGAACCCTAACGTTTGGGAAATTTCTCAAACATAAATATGTATCAGGGAACATTTTCGAAAATCGTGCGTCAGCCTAAAATCCTAAAACCCGAAAATTTTGCCTACCATAAGTAATATTGAGAAAAATTTTTAAAAATCGTGCACCAGCTGAAAATCTTACAGTGTTGTGACACGGGTTTTTCACATTAAACAACAATTTTGGAATATTAGAAAACTGTGTTTTCTATTAGAGTTTTTCAAGGATTTGAGGATTATTCATATGTATCAAGAATCAATAATTTTTGTAAAACTTTTATAAACTCATGATGTAGTATCTTAAAACGAGGAATTGGTATGCATGGGAATGTGTTTTCATCTTATTCTTCGAATGAATTTTCCATTTATGTAGATGAAGTTTTACCATACATCCATTGAGAGCCATATACACTGACAATTGGAAAATGTTGTACAGTACAGTTTCACTATCTTTTGTCCACCTTTTCCACTGATGGTAATCCCTCTTTGGAAATTTTTTTAGAATTTACGAAATACTATTGCAAAACTTTTCAAAACTTCTACTCTTATCGACGTTATTGATTTTTTTTTATTTTTGATGGAAATTTCGTTTAAATAAATTTTACCCAAGGCTCTACCGGTCCCAAGAAACACATTCTCATTACAACACTCGCCACCGATATTCACATCTCGCATGATTTGTCCAGCAAGTTGAATTTTTCATCGTTCAAAAAGCGTTGTCATGATTAAAACAAAAAGAATACGTCCTATTGAAAAATAATTCATATAAAACTTGTAGACCTTTTTAAGGTAAACAATTTTTTATTTTATTATTTCTTCTTGCCTCTTATTGTTTGGCTGAAAATGATATATTCATTTGTAAGTGCCTTACCACGAATAAAACGAAAAATAAACGTCTCATTGGAAAATAATCAATAGTAAATTTGTTTATTTTTCTAAGGTAAATAATTTCTGTACTGTTCATTTTGTTCGTTTGGTCGTTTGTTAGTTGGTAATCCTAATGGCTTCCCGAAACTCTTTATGCAGGGTGACTGCTAAGAGGATTGATTCGAATGCGATGACTTCTAGTCTGAACTATATCTCATCTCTTTCACCCTGTACTTTACAACCCCCACTCAAACGTTGCATCTTATTTCCTTGAACCTAGAACATGCCTCGTTTTTCTATGTATATAATATGATAAAAATACCATAAGATTTTCAAAGAAAAAAAACTCTGCCTGCTGCGTGGACACATTCTCATCGTGCGCTTCGCTCGCAAGTTTGAGCGTGCCTAGGTCGCGCGTCTTTCGGATCTCGCGCTTCGCACTCGATGGTAATCTCACCTCGCGCTACGTGGTCTGCTTTTGTACCTCCCTACAGTTGTATAAGAAGCTTGTGAAACTCAAAAGCTTAATGACGACTACTTTAATTTGATGAGTGTGAATTTTCTTTTGTTGAAGCTTCTCCGGCTTCAACAAATACATTCTCATCGCGTGTCTCGTGCTGCGCACTCGATCAAAGTTTGTCCAGAACGGTAGAGAAGTTTTCTTGCCTAATTCTTTTACATGTTGTGTAGTTCTTCAAGAAATTCAATTTTATTTTTTACGATTGAAACAAAAACTAAGCGTCCAATGGAAAACATTGAAACAAAAAAACAGATATTCTTCGGGTGAACAACTTTTCTCTATCAATCTTCTGTGTTAGCCTTAGTCATTTTTTCAAAAATTTTATTTTTTCATTCTCACAGTTTATTTTCCTAATTGAAATAAAAACTACAAATCCTGTCAGAGAAGTTGATAACACATTTAAAAATGTTTTCCTGGTAAAGAACTTGCGTCTATCTGATTTTTCCTAAGCTAGTGTCAATTGTCAAAAAGTCCATTTGTTTCATTTTTTATATGCTTTTTCATAAATGAAGCAGAAACTACTTGTCCTATCAAAAAGTTGATTCAACCGAATTCCTAAACTTTTTTTCGTGCACAATTTTAGTTCATTCATATTTTCCCGCACCTTGTATAGTTTGATCAAAAAATGAATCTTTATATTTTTAATTATTTTTCGTGCGACCAAGATTTGAATTTCCAATTTTTCAGAAAACTCGTAAAGTTGTAAAGATCACCCTGGAGGGCTCCCAAAAAGAAGCATTTTTTTTTCTTCAAACTTTTTTTTCATATCTTGCATTGGCTGGCTTTTAATTCTCATTTTCGTTTACATTTTTGAATTTTGAAAATGATACAACTCTGACAATTTTGTTTTTATCAAAAAAAATTATCAGGGTAAATTGTTTTCACTTTCTACCTGCTACAAGGAACCGTACTCACAATTTTAGAGTTTTGGAAAAAAAAGTCAAAAAAAATTTTCAAAATACTCTCCCTCTTTTATTTTTGATCCAAAATAGCTGGTCAACGAACTCAACTTGTCTTTTTAGTCCCTCAAAATGGATGACAAAGCACGATTAAATATGATCATTCATTCGAAAGTTATCAAGTTCACAGATTATTTTTCATTATTTTTTGTTCGATCAAAATGGGAATTTTCGATTTTTTGAGAGAATTCAAAAAGTTGTATTCACGATCTTGTGGGGTTCCCAAAAAGAAATATTTTTTCTCTCTGACTTTCTTTTCAATCTTGCGTTATTTGGCTAAAAATTCTCATTTTCTTTTATATTTTTGAAGTTTGGAAATACCATAACTCTGTCAATTTCGTTTTCATCGAAAAAAATGATAAGGTGAAATTGTTTCACTCTTTACGTGCTATGAGAAATTATACTCACAATTTTTGAGTCTTGGCGAAAAAAGTCCAAAAAAATGTTCCCCCTCTTTCATTTTAAATCAAAAATAGCTGGTTAAAAAAATTGACCTGCCTTTTCGGTCCCTCAAAATGTGTGCCAAAGGGCAACCTAATCCGATTAGTCTTTCAAAAGTTATGGAGTATACAGACGATGACAACGACAACGACAACGACAACGACTAAGACAACAGACAGACACCAACGTAAAAACTACGTTTCCGGAACCAGGAGGTCTCAAAACGTGGAGATTTAATAAATTCCGCGGAAGTCAATTTTCACATGAAACCAATACATTCTTATTATGATGAGAATGTAATACACTCCCGAAAGGGGGAATGGATTCTTTAACCAGCCTTACTCGACCATCGGTTATTAAGAAATAAGAAAATATATTTTTCATAACTCGTGCAACGAAAATTGGACTTCCGCCGTCTCTTGAGCGATGTGAATATGGCGGATTACTGTCGAGATTTCTATTAGCCACTAGTGCCGAATAAAAATCAGCTGAAGCGGCGAAAGTAAATCAGCTGTACAAGCAGAAGAAATCACTTCATCACTCAAGAATCGTCGAAAGCCGAGGTTTCGATGCACTTTTCATGAAAAATATCGTACATGGCGAGTGGTAAATGGCTGAGATCACTGACTCAGTACTTATTTCTGATAAGACTTGAGAACACTGGATGAAGAGGAGGAGATATCATGCTACGAATTTCAGCCTGCAATTATGTCCCTTGTCGTGTTTTGTTTTGGAATTTGTGCTTCGGTTGCATAGACGCATCAATTATTCTATAATTTGTATTGATCAGTTCACGCTCTCCCACGGCATCCTTGTTAAGGTGGTTGGCTACCATGCGCTTTCGCTAGGCGAAGTATCCTCAAGAGACACAGCCGATGTTTCACTGTTTCCCGCGTTCGCCAGATGTCCTTGCTGGCCAGATTGTTGATAAGGGGCCTTCCATAAACCACGTGGCTTCTTAAGGGGGACGGAGGGTTCGACGAAAGACCACGCTGGTCCACATGGGGGAGGGGGGGGGGAGGTTACGAGTCCGAGCCACGTGGCTTTGATGAGATTACTGGATAAAATATATTCCCTGTCATGAGTAACTTACATGAGTGGCTAGTGTCGCCATTTTTTGATTCACGTTTTTAGAAGAGAATGAAAATTGGGCTTACCTCAAAATTTTCTGTTCTATTTTCGTTTTACAAGAAATAGGAAAAAACCACGTAGCACCCGGGGGGGGGGGGGGGGGGAGTTGGCACGAAAACCCCCGGGACACCCACGGGGAGGGGGGGGGGGTCAACAGCGCTCAAATGGGCCCAGGGGGTCTAAGGCA
>WSXT02118482.1:0-11006 GCA_011762715.2 Neuroterus valhalla | reverse complement strand
CAATTTTAATCCTTCACATCTGTCAACTATATGGGGCCAAGACGAGCTTCGACTTGAGACGACCATAAAACCAAGACAAAGTTCTATGTCTCGACTTGGTTTTGAGACGCAGCGAGACATGTTCGTCTTGAAGTCGAACTCAAGACGAAATTGAGTCGAAGCCAAGTCGAAGCATTTTCACTCGGGAAATGATAAACTTCCTTCGGACCTCCGCTCCCCCTCCCCTCTTCTTTTTTTACTCCCGTAGCCTTCTCTAATGTGGACCCCAAGCTTTTATTGCCCCTTTTGATCGATCGCCCCTAGTTACACCTATGCCCCCCCCCCATCTCTTTTTGGCTCTCGAGTAGTTTCAGTAAATTCTCCTATTTAAATGCTCGCTCACTCGACCTATTTTGACCCTGGTTTAGCTTGTAAGGACCCCCCCCCCTCTTTCTAGTTCGCTATCATGTTGCCAGGTCGCCCGTTTCGTCTTCGATACCCCAACTCACCGATTTATTTACATTTGTCGCCGTATTTAATAGTTTCCTTTTAGTTCAGATTACTGAATCGCATTGTAATTTCTTTCTCCTGAGACCATACTTGTTCATTTATTTATGGTCTTCACCTTGTATAACCTTCCCTAGCTTCAGTTTGTCTCTTACTGTTGATACTTTCTGTCATTTCGAGACCCAACTTTATTTGTCAGTGGCTCAGAATGAGACTCCATCCCGATCTATGTAAATCACATTCCCTTATAAACTCCTTTAAATGCAAAATATACATATATATGTCTATAGAACAATCATCTTGCCAAATTTTTTCCTAAACCACTCCCCTCAATTTAAGGACTAGGCTGGCTGAGGCCACAGAGATTTTGGGGTTTTCCTTTTTTTTTTTTAGTACCGCATGTAGTTTTTTATTTATTTTAGTATTGTTCCACTTTTCGTGGTTAGGTAGCCGTTGAGGCTTGAGGACCGCTGTTAGGACAGCCAGCGCCCTGAGGCATATTTTTTTTAGTTTCATTTTTTTGCAGTTTTATCGTTGTGCAGGGCCAATAGGACCCTATTAAAATTCTTAATTACAAGGCCGCGTCACAGGTGATAGATGTGGTAGATAGAGCAGCTGACGTGTGAACTATCAAGACCGAGGCATTTGACACTGAACTCATAAATAATATATTATCACTTGACTTCTAAGAGCTCTCGTTTACAGTAGTCACAAACCAAAAGCATTTACTGATAACGAAAATTGTAAAAAGAGCGTTTAATATGCTATTTTCAAAATAACAAACTTTCTTATGCAAAAGTCAACAATGCTTTGTTACTGCTATCTTCCAACTATCGGAAAACATATATATTCTTTGAATCAATATTGAATATTGTATATATTATTTGTATCTGACTTCTTAGTTCTGTCAAGAGATGTTTGTTCGTAGTGAAAAGAGCGCTATTATCACATATATACCAGAAGGTTATGTTTCACCATGTTTTAAATAAAAGTCAACTATTCCAATTTTCAATATATTCATATACTATGGGGTTTGAAACATTGGAAATTCTCTCTTACAAAATTTTCACAATGAAGTTATGGGATTCAATTCAATGAGTACAATTTGTCAAATATTACATCTGAATACACTGAAGTTCATCATTCTGAGTTACTGAGATATCAAATTAGATAATGTTATTCATAAGAGAATATTATCAATACTTCTCAGAAAATCAATCCAATCATTGGAATCAATCAAATGCTTAACCTTCCTATTAACGAATTCTATGAAGCAACAAATCACTCGTGAATCAGGGCTCAAATATTTGTCATACTGCCCTGAGTTGTCAAGCAATGCCGCTTTGCCAAGATTTTTACCAAATATTTCATGACGTAAGTTGACTGAGGGGTTTAATTGTTTGAGATAAAATGCGTTGGTGCTTAAGGTATGTTAAGTTCGAATCTCGCCGCAGTAATTTTGATTTTTCATAGCAATCAAATGTTTGATTATGCATGTAGTGGATAGATAAATTATATAATAATTATAATGATAGTACGCGTGTTTCCATAATTGATTGAATCCGATTTTTGTATTTTGTTCCTCCTTCTGGAAGTTAAATCTTTTGTCCGAGTGAGTTAATTTTTATATAGTTTTATAGGGGAAACAGCAACGTCCTTCCCATTTGTTCAAACAAAAATACCAATGTTGCTTGATGAGAACCAGTGTATCAATTTTTGATACACCAACTTTTTCCTATTTTGGAACGATATTATACAAAATTCTTAATAATTTCCATCACTCATTCTAACAAAAAGTCTCTCGGAGTAGATGAGTAGTCAGGAATGGCTAGATGAGCTGTATACTGCTACTGTTAGATACTTGGGTTTCTCCAATCATATTTAAATGTCTTTGAATTATCACTTGAATTCAATGTGAGCTAGAAGTGGATGAATATCATTCAAACATGTTTGAAGGTTAGAATGTGGCTCCACGGCAGCTGAATGACACCTGGATGTGCTGCCCTTTACGGTGTCTCCAGGATGCCGGGCGACCTTCTGGAGTATGCACCTTCACTCTTGTATGCGGGGCTCTGCAAGGGTAGACAATCCCTTCCTAAGCTACTCTTGGGAATAATTATGAAAACACCAAACCCAAATCCAATCATCAATGCGGTTCAAAATGATCGAACGCGCAGAGCACCCGACAATGGTTCGGCAGTATTGCTGATCGTTCCAGGGTTAAGGGTGCTGAATTAGATGAAAACATGATGAAAAACCGTCAAGATATTCGACGTTCTTGATAGACGTATCAATTTGATAATGGCGCGCTTAGTTGCTACGATGCCAGGACTGTCCCTTACCGCAGAGGTTGCACGGCGCGTCTGCACACTCTGTGGTGCCAAAAACACCAAGCGCATACTTGCCAGAGAATGGAGCTCGTCTCAATTAATCTCTCAACTCATACATATTCCTGATTCTCTTATCTGTATTTCATGTTTGACTTGAGACGATAAGTGGGGTGAATAAGAACCCACACAATTGGACAGGTTAGGCGCTGGTACAGAGGAAGATGAAGTTGCCACCGAGATGCTGAGGAATTCCGGATAATTAGGTGGATGCGATTCCCGCCTGTTCAAGAATATCCGGAAGTAATTATCTACTCCAACAACTCGCTTTGATTGTATTTGACGGATTGTATTTCGCGGAATTCGAGAAGTACCATAGAGAAGGGCATAGCTTTGGCCTCTGTCGGCACGCTTGCGCATCTCCGGCGATCCTTCTTCTCTACCTCGCGCGTCATGGTAGGGGTTCCTGCCCGCTGGAAGGAACGAACGGCCGTCATGTGAGACATTAATTGTTCATCGTTCGTGACCGCATGGTCAGTTAAAAGAGAGTCTCCAAAATAATAACGTAATAATAACGAAAAGAAGTATTTGACTTGATGTCAGGAAGAGGTCCCATGTGAGGCCGAAGGAGGCTAACAGATGGGTGCTTTTCTTCTGCCTATTGATCGTGACATGTCTCTTTTACCGAAATCGCCGAACTTGTAGGAAAAGCGTGGGAGGCATCGGTAATTGCCTCGCCCTGTTCCTAAAAATTGGCGCCGTAGGTTCAGAGGTTTGCGACTCGACTTTCAAGGACTCAGTCCACCCGGACTAAAGTAGACTCCTAGGAATGAGCAAAATCATTGTTAAAAAAGTCAGATCAGCATTTTGTGGGTTAGCATTAGAGACTACTTGCAGTTTTACTTCTGGTTCAAGAAAGTATATTGTCTCATGCATTATTGCTGAATGTTGTCGGTAGTAGATATTTTTGGAATGGTCAGCATTCCCCTGAACTTCGTTTGTAACGTCTATTTTGTTTTTATGAAAACGGTTAGGAAGTCACATTTTGGAGGTGATCCCAGTATTACTCATCACCCTGCCACTCTGCCGATCAAGCCGGCCGGTATGCTTATAGCTTGGCTAGGTTACGTCGAAATAGAATCGAGTGACCGAAGTAAAAAGCCTCAAGCTAAGCATCCGGATGTGGTGCTCTTTACGGTGTCTCCAGGATGCCGGGCCACTTTTTGGAGAATGCACCCTTACTCTCGCATGCGGGGCACTGCGAGGGTGGAAAATCCCTTCCTTAGCTTCTCGTGGGAATAATTATGGAAACACAAAACCCAAATCCAATTATCAATGTGGTTCAGAATGATCGAACGCGCAAAGCACGCGACAATGTTTCGGCCAGAATTGCTGATCGTTCCAGAGTTCGGGGTGCTAAATGAGATAGAAACACGATGACGAACCGGCGAAATAATCGACGTTTTTTATGGACGGATCAACTCGATAATGACCTGCTAAACTGCTTTTATGCCAGTATTGTCCCTAACCGCAGAGGTAACATGGTGCACACACTCTGTGGTGCCAAAAACACCCAGCGCTATTGCACTAGTTACAGCAAGTGTTAAGAAGGCGTCCCGTTATCCTTTCAAGAACAAGAGATGTACGTGGAATTCTTTCTCAACCAGTGCAAGAACAAGCCGCAAACGAAAATCAGGATGCACCATTGAGACCAACTGCTGAAATAAGGCTCCCCTTGAGAGACGATGGCGATTTTAGGTTTTTCTCAAGCCCCATGATCTGGCTAAAATGGATGCTACCCTTTGTGGAATTTCTCAGAAGATGCAGACCTCTGGACCATCAATTGTTCATACTATGATGCGGCGAGAGCTTTGGCTGATTCAAATTCACGGTACAAACCAACGATTGATGAAAAAACCACAAAGCGCTTGCATCAACAAAACAAGGAGATTGGCTGGGCAAGACAAAACGCATCCCGTATGCAGTGTGTAATTGAATACATGAGATCTGGTTAGCCTTTCACGGCAAGGTTCCGAAAGTTCGCTCATAAAATGAGGATCCATCATCACACACTCTGTGGTGCCAAAAACACCCAGCGCTATCGCACCAGTTACAGCAAGTGTTAACAAGCCGTGCCGTTATCCTTTTGAGAACAAGAGATGTACGTGGAAAGCTTCCTCAACCAGTGCAAGAACAAGCCGCAAACGAGAATCAGGAAGCAACATTGAGACCAACTGCTGAAACAAGGCTTCCCTTGAGAGAAGTTGGCGATTATAGGACGAGGAAAAACATTTATATTCGGATTCCTCTAAAGTTTATTGATCTGGTCGAAATGGATGGTACCCTTCGTAAGAATCTCTCGGAGGATTCCGACCTCTGGTTCATCACTTGTTTAGTTCAGGATGCAGCCAGAGCTTAAGTAGATTCAAGTCAAAAGTCCGAACCAACAATTGATGAGAAGAATAAAAAGGGCTTGCATCAACTAAACAAGAAGATTGCTTGGGCAAGATAAAATGCGTCCCGTATGCAGTATGTGATAGACTATATAAAATCCGATAAGACTTTTACGGCAAAGTTCCGAAAGTTCGCTCATGAAATGAGAGTCCATCATCACACATTGGAAATGCCAAAAGCTGCTGATGACCATCAAGCAGCACATTTTGGGATGGGTCAGGGAGAATCAAAAGTTACTCGCTGACCCATCGCGCCTCTTCAGCGATCCTCCTGTTTTTGTCAAAAACCCATCAAATTCCGAAGAAGTCCAGACATTTTGGAGAGATTTTTATGAACTAAAACATCCATTGAATGAAGGAACTAAGAACATCATACGTTTCAAGGAGCTGTGCAATAACCTTAAAATATACGATAGGGAATGCTCATCAATTACTGCTGAGGAGGCAGGGAAACGTATAAGGGTCACAGAGAACTCCTCTGCTGCTGGTCCAGATTGTATGGAGAACTTTTGGTGAAGAAAGTTCACTTCTTCTCACTTTCATCTGGCCTGCATCACGGCCTGGCTGGAGCCTCTATGCCGCCCTGGACAAACAAATGAACAAACAAGTATTTGGCGCCCCCTCATGAGGCAAATACAAGGCCCCTTTCGACGGCGCCCAGGGCAGCTGCCCAGCTTGCCCGACTTTAGGCCAGGCCTGCCTGCATCTTTACCTCATATTTGAAGTCGGAAATCCCTATTCCGCAGTGGCTGGTGTTAGGACGAACTGTCCTCCTGTCGAAGAAAGGCGACTTGTCCAACCTAAAGAACTACAGGCCAATAACTTGTCTGAACACGGTGTATAACATCTTTACATCTATCCTGAATGACACGATTGTTCGGATAATTGAACCTGTATGGAGTAAGATTTACGAAGAACGAGAATCAAAAAGAGGCGCAGCAGGCTGTGGGGAAAACTTGCCAATCGACAGGAGTGTCTGCAAAGACGCTGCGAACCACAAGCGCAGTCTATTCATGGCCTGCATTGATTACCAGAATGCTCTTCATTCAACTTTCCATAGACTTATCATCTGTCTGTTCAAAGGCTTGAAAGTAGACGCAAATATAGTAGGATGCATAGAAAGATTGATGCCTTCTTAGGAGACCAGATCTACTATTACTTCTGGAAAACATCGTGTGACTACCAACAGTGTCACTTTCCGGAGAGGTCTCTCTCAGCGTGACGCAACAAGCCCTTTCCTCTTCTGCATGACACTATTGCCACTATCTCTCGCACCCTACGATTCTCATGGATACCGGTGTGGATACCTTATTCTCACCCTATTCGTGAGAATAAGGTGACTCCTATGCGCCTATGCGCATAGTTTTCCGCGCTACTAGAATTGTATTTCGGAAAAAACGCAATTTTCGATCCAGAGCAGCATCCAGAGCACAACATCTGTAAAGGAGGTTCTCCAAAGCAAATACGAACACCTGCTCCGACGTTTCTGATCTTCCAACCGGGCGTCGTTGAACAAGATATCTGGAACTAACATTCTTGACGTCCCAGTTCTTTTCTATTCGTTGGAGGTGGTTCCATAGACGATGATTATGGTGAAGGAGACTCGAATAGACATAGTATAAAGAAGCTGAAGGTTCATCCTTCTGTATATAAATTTCCGATCTTCCTCTCCTATCAGTTTCCAAGATATTTTGAGGTAGTCTTATGACATAATGGTGATTAGATTCATGTTAGTTAAAATTATAAATCAATTACATTTCACGCATCTCACGAGACTTGGAGAATGGAAAAGATATGTGACCTAAATTATTTCTATACCCATTCACAGGGGTGCCCTCGCGCTCCTCACGGGACTTGAGAAATGGAGAAGGCGTGTTACCTACATTCTTTCTATACCCATTCACAGGGGTGCCTTCGCGCTCCTCACGAAACCCGGGAAATGACGAAGGCGAGTGACCTACATTACTTCCATAGCCAGTAAACAAGGGTGCTCTCATGCCCCTCACGAGACTTGGGAAATGGGAAAGCAGTTTGACCTACATTCTTTCTATAACTATTCTGATGAGTGCCCTTCCGTCGCTCACGAGAATTCGGAAATGGAGAAGGTGTCAGATCTACATTATTTCTATAACCAGTCACAGGGACGCCCTTGCGCATCTCACGAGACTTGGAAAATGGAGAAAGTGTGTGACCTACATTATTTATAAAACCAGTCACAGGGCTGCCCTCGTGCCACTTACGAGACTTGGAAAATGGAGGTGAGTGTCTTAAATTATTTCTATAACCAATCACAGGATAGCCCTCGCGCCCCTCCCGAGACTTGAGTAATGGGAAAGCAGTTTGACCTACATTCTTTCTATAACTATTCTGATGAGTGCCCTTCCGTCGCTCACGAGAATTGGAAAATGGAGAAGGTGTGAGATTTACATTAATTCTATAACCAGTCACATCGGTGCTCACTCGCCTCTCACGAGACTTGGGAAATGGAGAAGGTGTGAGACCTACATTATTTCTATAACGAGTCCCAGGGGTGCCCTCGCGAATCTCACGAGACTTGGGAAATTGAGCAGGTGTGTGGCTTACATTGTTTCTATGCCCATTCACATTGGTGCACTCACGCTCCTCACCGGACTTGGGAAATGGAGAAGGCGTGTGATCTACATCACTTCTATAATCAGTCACAAGGGTGCCTTCACGACCCTTACGAGACTTGGGAAATGGGAAAGCAGTTTGACCCACATTCTTTCTGTGCCTATCTACAGGGGTGCCCTCGCGCTTCTCACGTGACCTGGGAAATAGAGAATTTTGTTGACCTTCATTGTTTCTACACCCATTCACAGGGGTGCCCTCGCGTCCCTCAAAAGACTTCGGAAATGGAGAAGGTGTGTGACCTGCATTATTTCTATACGCATTGACAGGAGTGCCTTCGCGCTCCTCACGGGACTTGGGAAATGGAAAAGGTGTGTGACCTGCATTATTTCTATAACCAATCACAGGGGTGCCCTCGCGCATCTCACGAGAGTTGGAAATTGGGGAAAGTGTGTGACCTACATTTTTTCTATGACCAGTCACAGGGGTGCTCCCACGCCCCTCAAGAGACTTCGGAAACGGGAAAGCAGTTTTTCCTACATTCTTTCTATGCCTATTCACAAGGGTGCCCTCGTGCCTCTCAAGTGACTTGGGAAATGCAGAAGGTGTGCGACCTATATTGATTGTATACCCATTCACAAGGGTGCCCTCGCGCCCCTCACGAGACTTGGGAAATGGAGAAGGTATGTGACCTACATTCTTCCTACAACAATTCACAGGGGTGTCCTCACGCACCTCACAAGAGACTTGAAAGATGGAGAAGGTCTGAGACTTACAATAATTCTGTGCCCGTTAACAGAGGTGCCCTAATGCTTCTTACGAGACTTGAGAAATGCGGAAGGCCTGTGACCTACATTACTTCTATAACTAGTCACAGGGGTGCCCCCGCACATCTCACGAGACTTGGAAAATGGAGAAGGTGTGAGACATACAATATTTTTATAACCAGTCACAGGGGTACGCTCGCGCATCTCAAGAGACTTGAAAAATGGAGAAAGTGTGTGACCTACATTATTTCTGTAACCAGACACAAGGGTGCCCCCTTGCCTTTTACGAGACTTGGAAAATGGAGAGGTGCGTGTCCTACATTATTTCTATAACAAGTCACAGGGGTACCGACGCGCCTCTCACGAGACTTCGGAAATGGAGAAGGTGTGAGACCTACATTATTTCTATAACCAGTTACAGAGGTGTCCTCGCGCATCTCATGAGGCTTGGAAATTAGAGAAGGTGTGTAACCCTCATTCTTTCTTTAACCAGTCATAGGGGTGCCCTCGTGCCACTCATATGACATGGGAAATGGAGAAGGTGTGTGGCTTACATTGTTTCTATGCCCATTCACAGAGGTGCACTCACGCTCCTCACGAGACTTGGGAAGTGGAGAAGTCACGTGACCTACATCACTTCTATAACCAGTCACAGGGATGCCTTCACGCCCCTGACAAGACTTGGGAAATAGGAAAGCAGTATGGCCCACATTCTTTCTACGCCTATTCACAAGGGTGCCCTACCGCCACTCACGAGACTTGGAAAATGGAGAAGGTGTGTGTCTCCTACATTATTTCTATAACCAGACACAGGGGTGCGCCCACGCTCCTCACGAGACTCGGTAAATGGAGAAGGTGTGAGACCTACGTTATTTCTATACCCATTCACAGGGGTGCCTCGCGCTTCTCAGGTAACTTGGGAAATAGAGAAGTTGTGTGACCTACATTCTTTCTACAACCATTCACATGGGTGCCCTCGCGCCCCTCACAAGACTTGGGAAATGGAGAAGGTGTGTGACCTGCATTCTTTCTATACCCATTCACAGGAGTGCTCTCGCGCCCCTCACGAGACTTGGGAAATGGAGAAGGTGTTTGACCTGCATTGATTCTACACCCATTCACAACGGTGCCCTCGCGCACCTCACGAGACTTTGGAAATGGAGAAGGAGTGTGACCTTCATTCTTTCTACACCCATCCACAGGGGTGCCCTTGCGCCTCTCACAAGAGACTTTGAAGATGGAGAAAGTCTGAGACTTACATTGCTTCTATGCCCATTCCCAGAGGTGCCCTCACGCTCTTCACGGGACTTGAGAAATGGAGAAGGTGTGTGACCTACATTATTTCTATAATCAGTCACAGGGGTGCGCTCGCGCTCCTCACGAGAATTGGGAAATGAAGAAGGTGTTTGACCTACATTGATTCTACACCCATTCACAAGGGTGCCTTCGCGCCCCTCACGAGACTTGGGAAATGGAGAAGGTGTGTGACCTACATTATTTCTATAATCAGTGACAGGGGTGCCCTCGCGCTCCTCACGTGACTTGGGAAATGGAGAAGGTGTTGACCTACATTGATCCTACACCCATTCACAACGGTGCCCTCGAGCCCCTCACGAGACTTGGGCAATGGAGAAGGTGTGTGACCTACATTCTTTCTACACCCATTCACAGAGGAGCCCTCGCGCCCCTCACAAGAGACTTGGAAGATGGAGAAGGTCTAAGACTTACATTGCTTCTGTGCCCATTCACAGAGGTGCCCTCACGCTCCTCACGGGACTTGAGAAATGGAGAAGGGGTGTGACCTAAATTACTTCTATGACCATTTACAGGGGTGCCCTCTCTCTGCTCACGAGACTTGTGAAATAGAGAAGGTGTGTGACTTCCATTCTTCTTATGCCCAATCACATTGGTGTCCTGGCGCCCTGCTCGAGACTTGGGAAATGGAGAAGGTGTGTGACTTACATTGTTTCTATTCCCATTCACAGAGGTGTTCTCGCGCTTCTCATGAGACTTGGGGAAAGGAAAGGCCTGTGACCTACATTACTTCTCTAATCAGTCACGTGGGTGCCCCAACGAAATGTAGAAAGTGTGTGACCTACATTGTTTCTACACCCTTCCACAGGGGTGCCCTCACGTCCCTCACGAGACTTAGGAAATCGAGAAGGATGTATGACCTACATTCTTTCCATACCCATTCACAGGAGTGCTCTCGCGTCCATCACGACACTTGTCAAATGGAGAATCGTGTGACTTACATTGTTTTTATACCCAGTCACAGAGATGTCCTCGCGCTCCTTGAAAGACTTAGGAAATTGAAATAACGTGTGACCTACATTACTTCTATAACCAGTCACAGGGGCAATCCACGCCCTTCACGAGACTTG
>WSXT02118471.1:0-11007 GCA_011762715.2 Neuroterus valhalla | reverse complement strand
GAACCCACCGTAAACTGTAGGTCCCCCTCACCCCTGAGTTAGTGGTGAGGTTTGCAAAGGAATAGAGAGAAGGTTATTCATGACGAATTTCAGTTTACTGAAAGATCTTTCACATGAGGCCAAAGTAACCGGTGAAGTCAAGATAAATCGAACCATTTTGTAGGCATTCGACAATTGAGTTAATATTGCACAGTTTTTTCTGTCGGCTGGGATTCCAAAATTTTTCTGAATTGGTTCGGTTGGTAAAACGTGAAAAGATCGAAAGTAAACGCAGTTTGAGGATTCTCATCTAGTTTTTTTTGATACTTGACGTTTTCTATGTTGCTTAGCGGAGTCACTTTCCGGGCATGATTTCGAAATAAATTTTATCTTTTCCATACCATCGACGACATTTAAATTTTCGCTTTCAAAAGACTCCGTCAGAATTTTGATTTTGAACATGACATTTTTCATGAAGAAAAAAGAAGAAATAAAGTCAATATGTAAAACATTTTTGAATTCATTGTAATCGCATCTCTCAAAACAATTAAAAATCCTTCATTGTTGTCAAAACAAATTTTTTTGAATAACTGTTCATTGCTTTTTATAACTAAGCTTTTTGAAAAGAAAATTATAGTCTATTACTCTCTTAATCCCTTAGAGTGACTCCTTACTCTACATAGAGATAAAACACTGCCACTCAAACTCAAAGAGAAAATCAACTCTGATAGACTGAAATTTCATTCCAAAAGA
Source organism: Neuroterus valhalla (assembly GCA_011762715.2). Taxonomy (NCBI): domain Eukaryota; kingdom Metazoa; phylum Arthropoda; class Insecta; order Hymenoptera; family Cynipidae; genus Neuroterus; species Neuroterus valhalla. The sequence continues at coordinate 10,275 of WSXT02118471.1, read as the reverse complement.
GTAGATCCGTGCTCTAAAAAAGTCGAATTTCACTATTTTTCTATCCGAGTGAATTTTTTTTCTGTGTTTGAGTGGGAGTAATTTAACTCTATGTGGAGTGAAAGGTCACTCTCAGGAATTAGGAGAGTAATTTTTTAGTCACAACTAAAGCTCATAATTTATTCTGAATTCTTACAAAGCTTGGAATTTTCGCAGTCCAAAAAATGACTATAATTTTCTTCTCAAGTAATTGCGTACTTCCAAACTAGATGATCTAACTGAAAAAAGTATTTTGTAAAATTGACAACATACTTCGAACTTTGAATGATATATTTAAAAAATTTTGTATATAAAGAAATACAAATAATATATAATGCGAAAAGGTGAACATCGAGCTCACAACAGTCTGATTTCAATTTTTTGGTGCATCTAGATAGAATAAAACGTTCGAAAAATACGCGACTTTTAGAATTCAATAATTATATTAAAAGTGTCACCGTCATCACGATCTCTAATCATTCTTAAAATAATCTTCAATGTAAACAAACGAATTTTTTAGCTTGATTTTGAGCGTAAAGTATATGAGAATATAGAACAAAAGATACCCAGGAAAAAAGAATCCATTGAAATCACATCTGTGTGAATAGCGTTTCTGTCACTTGCAGATTCATGAATTGATAACTGAATAGGTTTTCCTCTTTCTAAATGAGACTCCTATATGACGAGCCGACTATAATATAAACGAGTATACCGAGTGTACTTGGTACTCCTGTGCTCGAGCACAGAGAGCACTGATATTTCCGCGCGCGAAAATTAGGAACTTGAATCCTTTTTCCCCTGATTACTCTCATTATGGATCCGAATAAGCAGAATTGGAAAATTTTTGCATGACTAGCCGACTGACAGTCAAATTTACTGAGAATGCCGACTTTGGCACGAAAATGCCGACTCATCGAAAATTCCGGCTCGGTACAAGAGTTTGGGGGGAGGAGGAGGGGGGGGGGGTCACACCCCAACACCCCTGCCTCGCTACGCTCCTATGAATTAGCCAAATAGTCCTTTAAGCGATAAAAAAGTAGGTGGCCATAACCAGGCAAATTTTGGTGGCCACAACCAGAAAAACAGGGTTGTCTGAAAATGCTCAGCAACGACACAAAATTACATCACGTTGACAGAAACACGCAAGACAATTTTACCGACCGTAGCTACTTCGCGTATGGGTCTTTTGATGTTTAGGTTGCGAAAAAAACATCGTGGTGGCATCGCGAACCAACAAAAATGATTATTGTAGGCCCTATGTAGCGCACCCCTTTTGGGGCACGAGTTTTTATCTACGTCGCACGCTTATAGTTCATAGCTGCGTACCGAGTTTCAGATTCAGGTACCTGCACGCTGGTGCATAGCCGTGAAGCGATGCCTCACCCTGCGACGTACAGGTCGTGCCGTAACTGCGGCCATGTTGGCAATCTAGTTGTTAGCCGATAGCGGCCTGATACACACTACTTGACGAGTGACGAAGTACGCGCAATGTGCTCTTTGTGATAATAAATTAATTGTTGAGTTTCAACCACGACTTTTTTATTCTAATTATGGAATAACTATGGGAACCTTTGGGCGTAACGTGTGGAGTCGACAACAATATATATATTGGCTCAGGATCCTATAACTGGTGACCCCGACGGTGGCGCCCTTTGAATAACGCTACGCATCTCAACGTGGTTCTGTCTCTCTGCGGTACTCAACTAATTGGCTTGTCGGCTGCCAACCCACTTCATTTCGAGGAATCTCTTTTAATTCCGTTCTCGGAAAATTTGCCAAATGCATTTTCTTGCATCTGATGGACGCTTGTTCGAATTCTGCTTCACGGCATCATGGCGGCCAAACGGTTCGCATGAAGACGCCTGAATAATCCATCCATATTTTGGACATCTTGAGGGTTTCTACGCAGTCGTCCACTTCTTCATATCAAATGTAACCCTGTAAGTTTATTTTATATCATATTTTGTGAAAAAACCGAGTGTTTCTCCCGAATTTTCGTAAACTCAGTTTTCGCGCTTTTTCCACGCCTCGTGGCTTGTCTCGAAAAATTTGTATTAGTCGAATTTTTATTAGCATTTTCATTTAAAATCATTTAAAGCATTTTTGTCAATTTTCACGAGTAATGAAAATCTTTTTATAAAAGCAGTGATTAAATTATTGTAAAATTTTCTTTTGTATTACGTAATAGCAACGCATAAACAGGAGGTGAACGAATTTTGCGCGCCTTTTCTCATTCGACAAAGCGTCCTCACAGCAAATCAAAAAACGCGAGAATTATTTAATGTTGAACTCAACTCGATTGTAATGTGACCGGTACCCCCGAGTGTAAGAAGTAGCAAAATTATATTTCTAACAAATTTGAACGCCATTTTTCGATTTGTAGAAATCTTACTTCCTTTTTAATTCAGAATGCACGAAAGTCAGAGGCTCTGCTCTCTGCATATCGCTTCTTGTACCGGAGGCCAGGTCCTCTGTTTCGATATATCCGAAACTTCGTTTTTGCGTCTAATTAACAGACAATCACTTGTGTTTTCACAATTTTTAGGCGATCGTACGCCAATTTGCATAGCATCGTTCATATCTATTATTTTACATTTTTTAATCAAAACTGTTTCCGTCACATGGAATCTCACGATGGTATTAACCTTTGCTTCTCAAAATGATTTTTGTTAATTCGAAAATAAAAAATTAGACTGAAATTTTCACCTTGCCTGTAAACTTTAGCGAATGCATTTACTGGCTTAGAGCTTTTTTTAAGGTACACGTTGTGGCGGTCGATGTCATCGTCTAGAATGCTGAAAGTTTTCAAAAACCTAATCTACTTCTGCCAGTCGTCAACTACCATCACCGACCGAGAGGCTCCCTTGGCTCCGATTCTACCAACATTTTTTTTTTTTTTTTGATAATAACAATAGCCGTAATTTTTCGATAGCAACCATTTCAAAATAATTGTATTGCATCAGTATATATTTCCGGTTCAACTTGCCGGGCATTATTTTTTATTTTTGTGCGCAAATAGTATCATGGCAAACACGAGGTCAACGGTTGAGGCCAACCTCACTCAGATCGTGTCGCAATTTACTCATATAGAGCAAAATCGCGCGGAAGCACCTCGCACACCGAGAATTCCTGAATTCTATCGCGAGGACCCACTTTCTTGGTTTGTGACAGTAGAATCTTCTTTTGAGTAATCTAAAATAGTTGATAAAAATGCCAAAGCGCATAGTCTTATCGCGAGTCTTGAGGCGGACGTAGTCCCTCACATTAAGGACATTGTGACCAAATAACCTAGGCCTAGCAATTTATACACTTTAATAAAACAACGGTTATTCAGCAGCTTTTCCGCTTCTTCAGAATCGCGTCTGCGTCAACTTTTAAAGAGGAAGGTGATTTATACTGGCAAACCCTCGCCCCTATTAAACAAACTCCGCGATTTGAATGATGGGCACTGCTCCGATGCGGTAATTAGAAGCATTTTCCTCGAACAATTGCCGCAGCAAACTAGGGCAATTCTGGCCATGTCGAACGTCGACGACCTACAAGCCTTAGCCGCAATGGCCGTCAAGGTCATTGAAGCTAGCAGGCCATCGGACCTGTCTGTCGCAGAGGTAGCCTTCAGCAACGCACCGGTGCACACCGGCGCGCGCTCACCTACTGTTTCGTCATCCATCGGTAACCTCACGGCAATGATGGACAAATTCACCAAATAATTGGGAAAGCTCGCTAAAGAAATTTCTCGTCCTCAAAATCAACGATCGCGTTCCACTTTAAGGTCGCATAGCAACAGTAACCAGCGACGCGAAGATAGCTTAGAGCGCCGTTGCTTTGATCACAAACGTTTTGATAAAAAAGCTAACAAATGCGTAAAACCTTGCGCTTGGAAGGAGGATTCCTTCTCAGAAAACTGAGCAAGCCTTTACGCACGGAGACGGTTAATTTAGGCTCGGTTGCTTCAAAGCGTCTCCACATTCGCGATATTGATTCCGGCCTGGTTTCTCTCATTGATACGGGATCAGATATTTCTCTGCTCCCAGCTGACGAAACCACTTTAAAGCAAAAACCAAAAAAATTCACTTTGTACGCGGCCAACAATTATTGGGGTAGACTTGCTGGCCCATTTCCACTTGGTGCCATTTTTGCACGACGCATGTCTTGTAGATACAACTACAAACCTCAGGGCAAAAGGTTCCTTGCAGGACGCACCAGTGTTCGGCCTGAGTACAGTGGATCGTTCTAACGTATTTTCGAAAATTCTGAAAGAATTTCCTGAAATTACTTCCGTTTCGCAGTTTTACGACACGCTTATCGACGACATTAAACACCATATTCTTACCAATGGGCCTCCGATTTCGGAGCGGGCGCGTCGTCTTCCGCCAGACAAGCTGGCCGCAGCAAAGTCGCTCTTTAAACAGATGGTACAGGACGGTATCTGCAGACCATCAAGTAGCCCTTGGGCATCGCCCATCCACATGGCTAAGAAAAACAACGGCGATTGGCTAATTTGCGGAGATTTTCGTAGACTGAACTACATTACACTCCTTGATAAGTACCCGGTACCGCACCTTAACGACTTCTCAGTCATGCTTCGCGGTAAAAGCGTTTTCTCTAAGTTGGATTTATACATGGCCTATCATCAGATACCGATAGCTACGGAGGATATACCAAAAACTGCGGCGATTACCCCGTTCGATTTATTTGAATATACCTCAATGACCTTCGGGTTGAGAAACGCAGGGCTTTCGTTTCAACGGTACATAAACCGCCCTGTGGGAGATCTGGACTACGTTTATGCCTATATTGATGACATACTTATAGCTTCCTCGAACCTCGAGGAGCATGAGAGTCACCTTAGGTAGGGTTTTCAACGTCTGAGATCGTTTTCTCGTGGAATCCCGTAGCGGAGCAAGCGTTCCAACGAGTGAAACAGGACTTGGCCAACGCAGCCTTATTGGCACACTCTTCTGGTGAGGCAGAGACTCGGCTCGTCACCGATGCGTCTGACTTCGCCATGGGCGCCGTCCTGGAACAGGTCATCGACAACTGTTGTCAGCCTTTAGCTTTATTCTCCCACAAATTCACTCCTGCTCAATGCGCATATAGTGCTTATGATCGTGAGCTTACAGCAATCTTCGAGGCAATTCGCTATTTTCGATATTTCCTCGAAGGGCAATCTTTTAGGATCGTAACCGATCACAAGCCACTTATTTACGCGTTCTCGCAGCGAGTTGAAAAAATATGCCAGCGTCAGCAAAGGCAAATTGCTTTCATATCTCAGTTCACTACAAACATCGAGTACCTACCCGGTCCTCAGAACGCGGTGGCATACTCTCTTTCCAGGGTCGAGGATGGGTTACAGGATGTTTCCGTAAATTCTACCCCTATAGTTGAATGCATTTCTCTGAATGCCACCGGAAAAGGTAGCCCTAGAGTCGAGAACGTCCGCGTACCGACTAAGTTCAGTCTTGTAGAGCTCGCTCAGGTGCACGCCGACGATGAGAAAATAAGACGAATCATACGGGATCCCAGCTGCTCGCTCGTTATGCGTAAGATACAGTGGGGTACTGATCACACTTCCGTGTACTGCGATTTGACTGGTGAGGCGCTGCGACCTATAATTCGGTCTTCTCTCAGAAAACGTATCTTTAATCTATTCCACGATCCAGCACATCCCAAGTGCAAAAGTCGCAGACCGCACCATCCGTAAGAGATGTTTGGCCATCTATGCACCGCGACATCACGAAATGGTGCAAATCATGCATTAAATGCCAACAGTCTAAAGTTACACGTTACAATCATCTATTGCCATCGCAATTCACTGCCCTAGACAAGCGTTTTCGCCACGTACATATGGACTTGATCGGACCTCTTCCAGAGAGTCACCGGTTCCGTTATTGCCTTACTATGATAGATCGTTTCTCGCGTTGGCCCGAGGCAGTACCTCTCATGAACATCGAGGCATCGACTGTGTGTCAAGCGTTCGTTGACCAATGGGTATCCAGATACGGGTCTCCGGAAACGTTGACTACCGATCAAGGAAGCCAGTTCGAGTCCCAACTCTTTGCAGCGTTGCTACAACTGATAGGCTGCAACCGAATAAGAACAACCCCCTACCATCCTGCCTCAAACGGCATTTTTCATCAAAATGTCCTCTGGAAGTCATTTGGAGATCATCCTAACTCAAATTCTCTTTTGAATCATAAAGCTGGTATATCGGCCGGGACTGGAACTCTAAACTACATGCTATTGTATTTTTTTGGGTCGCTGATCACGATCCTGGTGTCCATATGACCCTATCACGGCTGAGTAAAGGGCAAACGAAGGTTGAACGGCTCAATTCGAGGAAAATAATTTTGCTGACAACAGGTTCTGAAAGAACGAAAAATATTACGTTCAGACGTGCTTTAACCTTAATATCGAAATAACATCTGGAAGTCATTTGGAGATCAACTGAAAGTCAAATTGTTTTTTGAATCATCCAGCTGGTATATTGACTAGGACTGGGTCGCCAAACTACCAAAAATGGTGTTTTTTTTTGGGTCGCTGATCACGATCCTGGTGTCCATGTGACCCCATCACGCCTGGGTCAAGGTCTTATGGAGGTCGAACCCCGTCAATTCGGTAAAAATAATTTTTCTGACACCAGATTCTGAAAGAAGGAAAAATTAAGCGTCCAGGCACTTTTTGAAGTTTTCATCAAAATAACCTCTGGAAATCATTTGGAGGTTATCTTAAGTCCAATCCTCTTTTGACTCATATAGCTGGTATATCGGTTTGGACTGCTACTCCAAACTACGTGCTACTGTATTTTTTGAGTCGCGGATCACGATCCTGTTGTCCATGTGACCCTATTACGTCTGGGCAAAGGTTAAATGAAGGCTAAATGATTGAGCATGAGTTGATTTGCAAACTTACTTACCTTTTTACTTGATATTTTCACCCTGACCAACAGCCATGATTGGGTCACATAGACGCCAGGATCGTGATCAGCGATCCAAAAAACACAATGATACGTAGTTTGTAGACCCATTTCTAGCCGAAATGTTAGCTGGATTATTCAAAAGAGAATTGGATTTCCAGATGACCTGCAAATAACTTCCAGACGTCATTCAGATAATAAGGTCCAAGTGTGTCTGTACGTAAAATTTTCCTTCCTTTCAAAATATAGTGTTAAAAAAATTATTATCCACGAAATATGGGGTTTGACCTTCATTTGACCTTGATCCAGACGTGATGGGTTCACATGGACATCAGGATCGTAATCAGCGATCCAAAAACATATAGAACAAGCAAGTTCAGAGAAGGTCCACCTCGTTTTTCTTTTGTGGCCCTGTGTAAGCTAAATCGCACGAACTACCATCAAAACCCCACTTCCATTGCAAAGAAGAGTTCGAAATACATGCGAAAAGGAGCAAGTGCAAAAAGGTTTACTGATTTTGAAAAGTCACTTTGTTAGTTGACTGAGCAATTTTTAGGATAACTGCTTTGAGATTCTCTTATTTTATGAGAAGAAGGATGTAAGTCGACACCGCTCGTCATTGTCTCAGATTCTGAATTCAATAGTTTTCAATTCCTCGACTTCAATAGAAACTGTACAAGTCTGTTTACATTTCTGAGTTCCATCGATATACTGTAAGGATGGAGGGCCTCTCGCCTTTCCAGATTTTCGGCTTCCCCACCACGCTCCGAACCAAGTTTACAGATGCAGCTGATGCTGATTTAGAACCACTTGGTTTCTTCATTCCTGATAGTCTTCCTGTTTCTAAACGAGCACGTTCATGGACGGCATCTCGAGTTCGGAAATGAACTTCAGTTCAAACAAATTAAACTTTTCCCTCAAACCAAGATTATTCTTGAGTCATGACCTTATTATACAAATGCCTTCAAACCATATCAAACTTATTCGAAATCACTTTCCGGAAATTTCAAGCAACTTGTACAACCTTATCTTTCGCTTCTCCCAAATATTTTCTCTATTCCCGGATTTTCGATTACATAATCTTGTAACTAATTTTTTTAATTAGGTACAGTGGGATGGCACCACCGTTTCACCTGCAGGAACTTTCATTGTAACAATGGAGAATGGCACTACTTATTCTGGATTTCTCAAGCCCTTCAATGATAAAATATTACCCCTCTGGTTGAAACCTGGAATAGTGCATCCTGGGAACTTTACATACTTTATACGAACACCGGAAGATCATTGGGAATCATCTCTTACCGAATATCGTCCAAAACTTAGTCATAATTTAACTCACCATGGTCCATCAGAAGTCGAGATAAATTATGGATATGGTAAAGGAGATTATGCTCAAGAATTCGAGGTGTACAATGGTGGATAGGCGCCCGGAATATTTGAAGGTGATTTCCCAGAATACTTCCTCATAATTCTAGCAATGCAAAGGCCGCATTGCAAAATTTATTATGGAGCTTTCGAGAGTGTACCACCATGGGAGGAAGAAGCTGAGGAAAGGGCTAATGGATGGATTCTCTATTCTCTTGAATAATTCTCCATTCTAATAAATGAAACGAAAATACATCCGGTATTCATCTTCATCCATCGTCATACCCTTGATCCGCTCCATTTTTGTTTTCAGATGAAAATCACTCCTGTTCTTCTGAGTCCTTATTTTCCTATCCATATCTATCTACTATTTCCATAACTGATATGGTAATTGACTCCAAATGTTATAGGCTTTAATAGTGGAATTCATAAATTACACCATCACATAATATAACACGTATAAAATTCTTTCATTTCATCAATGTAAATGGATTTTCAACATCAAGATAATGAAAATGTTCTTGCCCTGCAGAAAAACTGCCCTAGTAGCACAATTATATGATAAACTCTTCACGACAGTCTCTAATTTCATGAGCGATAAAATATCTCAATGGAATATAAATTTCAGATCATTGCTTCTGCTTTCAACGAGATTTAATAGAATAAAAAACTCTCTTCCGAAAGGAACGACACTTAGATCATCTTCGAGATATTCTTTTTCAGAAGCACAGATCTTTGAGTCATCTATATGAAATATCTGAGTGACCTTATGCTTACGAACATACGTAGCTTACGTGTAGCTTACGTACAGCCGAGAAATCAGTAAGGACTTTGGATTGGATAAGAATGCCGAAATTCGCCTGAAACGCGGACGAATAGCAGTTATAAATTAGGGTCCTGAGATTGTGGGCGGAAGTACTATCAGACACAGCCTTATTCGACGGATTTGGTCACCCAACCTGTCGTCTTTGAATAAGATATCTGCGACTAACATGCTTGCCGTCCCGGTTCTACTATATTTGTTTGAGGTGGTTCCATGGGCGAAGAATGAGTTCAAGGCCCTTGATATCACTACGCGCAAGATAATCCATATGAAGAAAAGCTTGCATATCAACCGATCCGTTCCGCGCTTATACATCGCACGCCGTAAAGGCGTGATTCCTCAATCTTCAATGCCTCTGCAACAGTGCATTACCCCATCAAGATGCCTCACTCCTCCAAGCACAGGTAAAGGAACCGGAGGCCAAGAACTTCCTTAAACAACATGAAGGCATGGTGATGTACGGGAGCTTCTACAAAATTGTAAAAGATCGATTTTTGTCACGTGACTCAACATTTGCTTCCCTCTAATCATCTGTGCTGAATTCAGGGATGGAGTGTTTCATTTCCGAATGTAAGGACGGTGCGATTTCCACCTTAGCATACCGCAAAAGCATATACCGTCAAGAAGTTTTCTGTGAAAGGTGCAGGGCGTGTCTTAACCCTTGGCTGCCACCCAGCCACATAATCGTCTATTCTGAGTAAACTAAGCTGTTTCTTATCGTTATCAAAATTAAAGTTGTACATCAACTACTCCTCCTTGAGACTATATAGGTGACATGGAAAATTTTTTCGATTTAATATGTTGGAAAAAATATGATTTGCGAAAAACTTCGAAAAATGACTAGTTATATTTAAAAATGTGTAACTTTTCCAATTTTGCGAGTTGAACGCTCAAACTTGCTTAACTCGCAAGTTTGAGCGCGCCTAGAGCGCGCGTCTTTCGGATCTCGCGCTTTGCGCTCGATGGTAATCTCACCTCGCGCTCCACGCTCGGTTATGGATTTAACTCGCGCTACGCGCTCGGCCTTTGTACCTCCCTACAGTTGAAGCTACTCCGGCTTTAACGAATAAATTCTCATCTACAGATATTTTTCGGATGAATAACTTTTCACTATCAATGTTCTGTGTTAGCTTTAGTCATTTTTTCAAAAATT
>WSXT02118460.1:0-11007 GCA_011762715.2 Neuroterus valhalla | reverse complement strand
GCACTTGCCGGATGAATGCAAAGAGCAGTCATTCTTGGGTCGCTCCGTGTGCTTAAGACACACGAAGGTTTCACCGGTGTGTGTGTGTGTGTGTGTGTGTGTGTGTGTGTGACATTTTCAATGTGTCATGATGGATTATTATTTCACGAGCGAACTTACGGACCCTTGCCGTGAGAGGCTTACCGAATTTTATATAGTCAATCACACACTACATACGGGACGCGTTTTGTTTTGCCCAGCAAAATATTTTCATCAATAATTGGTTTGCACCTCTAATTCCAATCAGCAAAAGCTCTTGCTGCATCATCAACTGAACAAGCCATCCAGCTAGATCATGAGGCTTGGGAGGAACCTAAAAGTTAATGTTTCTCCTTGTCCTGAAAACACCATCCTCTCTTGAGGGATGTCTTGTTTCAGCAGTTGGTCCTAATGTCACTTTCTGGTCATAAAGGACTCTAATCTGTATGAATATTTTACTCAAATTGTATGAAGGTGTTGAAATATCACAATCCACCCAGATTTCAAGCAGGGAGTACTTATATGTAGTATATAAGAAAACACACGTTGCACACGTTCGGTTTCCCGTCCGTAAGTTTCATCCAAATGAATAACTCTACTAAGAATTGTTCTCTGGAAATCAGGAATATTTTTCGAATTGTATTGAAACTGACTGACCTTCTGCTGGCTTGGCATGAAATCTCAAACTATATGTGGGCCTGTTCAGATAGAGAAAAATATTTTTCACATCCAGACGGTAGTATTGCAATCCTTTAACCTTCGTTTTTAAATGCTAGACACAGGTAGAGTTTCGCGTTTCATGTGAAGCTGAGACCTAGTTTAAGTGACAAGTCTGGTCTTAGTGAGAGCTGCAGCAAATATTTGTACAAGTGTATTACTTTTTACAGAATCAACAGAACCAGTCTCTAGAAAAAAATGTGCTCAATCACTCAATAAATGTGGAGCTGTATATTACAGAGATAGAGCGGGTGTTCTCCAAGATATTACTGATGATCTTATTAAGGATGCTGCAGTCAATGGAGACTTTGTTTTCGGAATTTACATGGATGATCACAACAATGATATATTTGCGATATATAACCAAAAAGGGGATCAGATTGTCCTCACTTTGACATTCTATTACCCTGAAACTAACATACCGGCCGGATATAAGCATATATTTGTCCGCCTTAGCCCACCGTCGCGTCCACGCTCGCGGAGTCTTTCACCTTATCAGAGACCTTTTCAAAGATTAAGACACTATTATAGATAAACAATGGAATGGTAAAATCAAAGATGTGAATCAGATTTAAATGTCTATGTACTGTCCAACTTCTAACAGTTAACGTCGGCTTTGAATAAAATATATTCTATACTTTGTAATGATGAGATTGCATCGAGGCAAATAAATACATAACTAGATTGTACTCCCAAATAATTTATTTCAATGCATAAAGTTTGACATTAGATGCCGGACTGATATCAGTTCATCAAATCAGGTACAATGAATTTTCCAAAAAATGTAACCTACTTTTGACTTTGTGTTGGATAATCGTAAAAGAAGTGGTTCTATGTCAGAAAAAGATCTTTCACAGTTTGAAAATATCTAAATGAATAAGATGGCTTTTTTCGTACAGTGAACTAAAAATATCTCTTCAATGACTCCCTATTGTCATAGTTTGTTATGGTGAACATGCTTTATTCATTTTGACAATCGAATTAAACAGAAAATGTTAATCATTTAAACAATTCTTCCCTGAATGATTGTTAGAATGTCTCTCGTGTTTTTTCAGAACAAGAGTGTATTACTTATTTCAACAATTTCAATTTTATCTAAGATAAGAATCAAATTTTTAATTATTATTATATAGAAAACATACCTATGAGTTATACTACATATATACCTATGTCGCAATAAGAATGTAGTCTTCGAAGCCGAAGGTGCTTTAAGAACCTTCTTCAAAGTTAGATCGAAAAACACTTCCAATTCTCATTCTGAGTTAAAATTTTCATAATATTCTTAAGAACTATATGTTAAGACGCGTGCATGTTGTTTGGTCCTATAAATATACTAACACAATAGCTACCAAGTGTATTTCATTTTGACACAGCAAATCATTTCACGTATTCAGAAAAACTCCACGGGCAAATGAAGTGACGATATATAAGGATTTTTTTATAAAATAATGAGATTTTTATAGAAATCTTCTATACTGATCATAAGAAATATGTCAGCTTGATTCTTGGCATGGGTGCGCTCTCTCATATGGTTAATATATTATTGATTTATTAGGTAACGTATCTTAACAACAATATTGAATGCAAATAGTCTATTTTTCGAATCTTGTGCATTACTGTCTTCATTCTTACTGTTTCATCAAATAATGTTAAAAAAAGGATTTCTATTTCATTCGGCTAAAAAATTATTCCTATTCATGAGATACTGTTTTTGTTTGAAAAAAAAAACGTTAAAAATCTTCCAATTTACATGTGATGTACGATACTTTAAGAATCAGAACAAACATCAAAATTGAATGGACTTGGTCTGCCGAACGGACATAGTTGATCAATCGCGATTTGTTAGGGACAAAAACAAACATGCATACTCTATGACGTCTAGCAGAGACATATACTTTATACTATTTATCATTATAAGTACCTCTATAAGTATCTTCAACCCAATCCGTTCCTTATCTTATTCTTAAAATAATGTTTACTGCTAGAAATAATGAAGCTTATAGTTACATTTAAATTTTGGGTAACAAGTTCTTCAAAAATGCCCATTAGTTAAAGGAGTGATTTCGATGGCTCGATTTTGCTCCTTAGTATCTAATGGTTTTTTGAAATAATTGAGGGGCTCGCTCCGTGAGCCCCCACTCCAGAAGAAAATTAGGAGCGAACAATCCAATCGGATCGTTGATTGGTTATGCGCTGTTTTTGCTTTTTTTCTGCTTTCCAATATACGTATTAATATTATATTCTAAATTGAATAGAAAAGTATACTGAATGTCGATTAAAATAAGGAACAATTATACTTGAATAAAATCGTCGACGCTTCTCAAATTCCAAATGCCCTTCAAATTTATTAAATAGCCGATTTTTGTGATTTTTTTTTGTAAGAAGGGATGATTATATGAGAATCAGACTAATAGCAATTTACTAGGTATGTATTCAACTAAGTTGATCTAAATTTTTATTGAAAAGTATTGGAAATTGACAAAGCTATCCGTATAATAGTAATGGCATGAAAAAATGACGTCATCTGGTGGCAGCGATACAGCCATAAATTATTATCTGAAATCAAAAAACCAAAAATATTATAAATCTGCACGATAGTGGCTATCGTCGTACGTAGCCGATTTTCAAAATTCTGAAAATTACTATTTTTTGAGACATTTTGAAAATTTTAGAAAAATGTCAAAAGCAAGCAACAAAATTCGAATCGCCACCATTTTGTGAAAAAAATTATTTTGAGAGAAACGGCTAGGTACAACGATAGCCTCTATTGTGCAGATTATTAATATTTTGGTTTTTTGATTTCAGATAATAATTCATCGCTGTATCGCTGTCACAGTGGCGTTCCCCTCTAAAAAATATAACATGTTTCCAATGAAAATGTATGAAACAGGTATCGTATGGAATTTTATTTTAATTCGTTTTTTTCAACCCACAAGATACTCCATTGTTTCACCTGTATGTACATTAGATTGTGCACGTATTCTAAATTGGAAACATTCTGAAGGTCATGTGAATGATACATCTGGCGAGGTATAAAGAGCCCCGAAATCTTCAAATAATAGTCTTAGTCTTTGCAGACTGTTCATGAACGTTTTTGAACATTCGTCTTCCGGTCTTTATCCTTGAAATACTAAAAAAATGGAGATTATCATGTCACTATTCTGCTGTATGATTTCCTTGAATTTCGCAAGTGAGTGTTTCATTATGCATAAATTGATGATCATAACAAATGATATATCTCTCGAAAATATCTCATACAGTTATTACACAGATTGACATTACAAAACTGATGAAACCTATTCCTTATGGCAGATTTGTTTATTTGATACCAATTCAAACTAGATTATCCTTAAACTCTGACGTTGTACAATAATTTCAACTTCAGATTCAAATTCACGAAACACGAAGCGACGAAAATTCATTCATCCTATACTTCTCAATTTTTACATGATTTACATCTCATTTTGATAATCTCCATTTTGCATAGCCTAATCTACAAGAAAGCAACTCTTGTTTACTCATATATTTCCTCTATGTACATTAGATCTTATTCATATTATGAAAAATCGTAGAATCTTTTTGTTTATACCTCCTCGCTTTATCCGAATGCCAAGAAAAAAGATCTCAACATTCGGTGGAAATGGGTTGATAGTGATCCGTGCTCCAAAGACGATGAAGTTTATCATTGATTTGACATGAGGAAAAGGTAAAATCCCAAATATTGTAAAAGAATTACTTATAATATATCATCCTATCAAGGATATTCCATAGATTATTAGTCATTTATAAACTGATGCTGATTTCGCTAAACAATTTATCCCTTGTAGAAATAGCAGAAAAGGTTTATATGTATTATAGGTCTTTTCAGCCTTAGAATGAATGTGAATAATGTTGGCATTATTATAACCCTTATAACCCTAGGCGTCTGTGGTAAGATTCGCTTGTGGTCAGCCACACTGACGAGTCCTCACAAGTGAATCTAGGACGAAACGCCTGTGTCGAAAAATGGCCTTTCTGAGGTAACATCTATGCCCATGATGAGGAGAGCGGTGTGTTCTCGAAAAAATGGGGATTTCAATTTTGAAATCATTGTCCGAAAGAGTTGTTGGATTACACATAACAACAGTGTTTTTAATCCTTTCTTCATAAATGTTGGCATTATAGTTTCAATGAGTTACAAGCTGTTCAAAACAACGCTCATATCCTTTAGTAGATAGTTTACGGTACTTTTACTTGCAGAATTTTTTCAGAAAATGTTTAAATCATAGTAGACTATTGTCGATTTCAACACACCGGGAACAAAATATTGTCGATAAAGAAATACGTATTCAGCGCTTATTCGTGATGAAATCGTCATGAGAACTAATACAAGGTAATAAATCCTTGACATAGTAGTAAGAGTTTCATGTTAAAAGTTAAATTTATACCAACCAAGAGTGGTCATTTTAAATCAGATGCAGCTAACTTTATCCGGAATAGACTATTATTAAACAAACTAATAGCTAAATGGTCTAGTAGAAAGACAAAATTTCAATCAAATTTGAAGATATAAATGTAATATATATATAGAAAAGATTTTAATATAATAATTAGACTCTAGAATAGACTCTCTCAATATCCCGAATAAATGCCATTTATTGTCCCTTGAAGCATTCTGAACAGGATCGTGTGTTTATAAGTTACATCAGTACCTGATATTAGTACGTAAAAAAAGAAAAGATCGGTGTGAGAATGCAATTCTGAAACATTTTCAGCTTTATTGAAACAATAAAAAGGTCGTGTAGCGAAAACTGCAAATAGGCTACTTCACTTTCAGAAGGATAAAATATTTACAAGTGCCTGCTCCAAAAAGAAAAAAAAAAGAATTTTTTACACACTTTATCTATCCCGCCTTGCTTTATTATCTTGAAAATTATCCCACCAATGTTCGCTTACTCACAGAATAAAGAAGTTCAATCAAATACTGTAGCAAACATCTGACAGACGTCACATGCGATACCCAATTTGCAACTTACAAAAATTTGTCAAGGATTGAACAAAATTTTTCCACTTGTGTGCATTCATTTCAACGATTAGAAATCAGTAGGAAATTAGTGAAAATAAAAACCTATGTACTCAGTATTATTTTTGCAGGAAGTATTTGTTTAATGTAATCATCAAATCCCGTATCTTACTAGTATGTGGAACTCTCAATTAGTACCTGTGAGGGTTCTTTTCAGAGCCTCATAAGCAGGTTTTGAAACTTTTAATACCAAAAGCCATAAAGAATTCCTATTTGTTAAAGTATTCTGAACAAGATCATGCATTATAACTATTATGAGTTACATCAGCACCATCCTCTTGCGTTTAAACTACACAGTGAGGAGAAGTTGCCTTTTCCTCATGATAAATCCATGGCAAACTCTGTGGGTTATTTGAGGCACGGGTTAATAAAAACCGATTTTCTTTAAATATGAATGTGATCGATTTTTTGTAGAAATTTAAATCAAACTGGGGGCTTAGTACAAGGAGATTATGATTTTGCCGAAAAAGTTTTACCTTTAAGCACAAAAAAAATTCATGAATCAACATTTTTGATATAAAATTAGTTGCGATGATAGAAACACGTGGAGAAGAAGTTACATTACCAGAAGCCCGAAGGATCAATTGGGCAGGTAGCACCGTTTATGTTCAAAAGCCACTTGACCATGTTCTCACTGGAACTCTGTTCAAAAGAGGTTTTTCAAATAAGCTTCCTAGGTGGATGCCTTTACCACCCCCTGAAGATGAAGATGAAGAAAAACTACGCCGGATTCTCCCCACAGAGTGCTTTGCTCTCTTAATTAAGCCTTCTATTGTTTTACACGCGGACCTATCAACAAAGCTCCATGAAAGAAATAATCCTGATGTTCGAGGATATACCTTGTATATAAAAACCCTGGACGACTATCTTTTCATAGCACATCTTCGTCCTGAACTCCCGGCTCTTGTGGAGATGCAAAACCCGTTCATTTTTGTAGAAATGCCAGGTAACAACATCATTTATGCGGGCGAGATAAGACGTATTGCACTGCAGGATAAACCTGGATGGATTCATGTATCACACCACATCTTGAGATCCCCATGCTAATCAATAATTTTGATTTTCTTTAGTATTGTGCGGCAATAAATTCTCAGATCCTGGGAAGAAAAAATCAAGTTCAAATTGTATTGCACTGCTGAATAAAAACATTCTGGTCTGAAAATAACTCTCACGTAATTTTATTTTTTTCTACATAATGCTTAAATGTAGCATGAATGGTCTTTTTTCGTATTGATGAGAAAACTGCATTGGCTCTGGTGCCTTCCTCAGTATACAATACAAACCAATCAGAACTCCTTTGGTCATTGATCTACTTCAATACTCTCCTCTGAATGATCAAAGTTTGGTGCACGAGAAAATAAACGTGAAAATTGATTAAGGGAAAAATGCTGCGAGTCATCTCGGCATGCAAAGAAATCAAGATCGATATGAGTATAATCAAATATCGATAATCTCTCATGTTACCCTTACTGATCTTCTATATGCATGCCAAAGTGCCTCCCGTGTTGGGAGGGCTCTACAGTTTTATGTGGGATCCGCACCACCAGAACCTCTGTAGAAGAACATAGGAAAATCCCATAGTTACCGGCTCGGGCATCGTACCCCGGACCTCTATTATTAATATTATTACTATTATTACTATTACTATATATATTAATATATAACTCCAAAGAGTGTTTAATACTAGAAAACAAGTCCCTTAAAAATCATTCCACAATGTGGAAGACATTTTCAATCATTCCAAAAATTGGAGGCCTGAAAAGAATCACACGAATTGATCATGATGAAACTGAAAGAATATCTCCACAAAATTATTCCGCAGTTGAAAACATCAACGCTCTTAAATTTGACACTTTCTGACGTTTTAGGTTTTTTATGTGTATGAACTAATCCCTGCTAAACATGTTGTTGTTTATTCAATTACTTTTTGACATTTTTATTTCAGTGAGAAGGTATTATTTTCATTTGAAAATTGACATGAACGGTTTTCATCAAATCTCCACGTCTTGTGATCCCTTGTGTCAGGGAAAAGATTTGAAGTGATTATTTTTTTAAAGCCTCAAAAAAAATTTCGCTTCAATCAGCTAAACAGCATTTGTAAATAGCGACAAATGTTCTTATCATTCCAAGAATTAAGGTAAAGAGTGAAGCTTTAAAGTGAAGTATATTCACACAAAATTATCATAAAGATGGTAAAACATTTGTGCGCATAAGTTTTAAACTTTCTGCCATAAATTTTCCATGCGTATAACTCATCCAGAACATGTGATTTTATATTTATTCCTACTAATTCTCTTTATAATTTATAATTTTTTGTCGTGAAAATTTTACTCTAATCTGAAAAAAAATTTATCTCGAAAACACTCGAAAAATTAAACCACGCCAATTCAAATAAAATTAATCGTATAAATACTCAACTATGGCTACACATAAATCGTGTTTTCGAAATTTCTAGGTTGAATTTCACTCGAAACTGATAAAAGCATTCCATACAGAATAAAATGCATGCCATTAATTAGACTTAGTCTTGTTTATTTATTTTCCTGTC
Source organism: Neuroterus valhalla (assembly GCA_011762715.2). Lineage (NCBI taxonomy): Eukaryota > Metazoa > Arthropoda > Insecta > Hymenoptera > Cynipidae > Neuroterus > Neuroterus valhalla. Next base: position 2,662 of record WSXT02118460.1, on the reverse strand, counting down.
TATGAAATTTCACATTATCTCTTCCATGATTGAAAACATATATATTCTATTGTTCTTATAATGAATCAATACCGAATGATTGCCGTGTATTTTGTAAGGGCTTTTTCTCATCTCAATTGTCTATAGTAATAGAATGAAGTTTTGATTTTTAGATCAAAAGTTATCATTAACAATAAATTATTCTAATTCGAAAATGAATTAAACTGAAATACAACAAAAATAGTCAACATAATTGTTAATTGTTCATCTGTTTATTGCAAAATGATTTATGCAGTCACATAATGTTTTGTCACACACGTGCGTCATGCTACAAATTGAAAATATAAATTAGCCATTTCGGTATTTTAGATAGACAGATAGAACTCTTATATTGAGTATACTGTAAAAAAAGTGTGTAAGAATTACAAGTCGGTTTTGAAACAATTTACTATGATTCATGTAGATCGTTTACAAGTTCACTGTTTACTTGCAGCGATTGATGGCGGAATTTCACAATTTTGGTGTACATTTTACCATAGAAGTGTAATGTTACTGCGTGAATCAGTGGACACAAAAATACCAGTGATTACCAGTATTTCTATTTCAATTCTTACCATGATTAATGTGGTAATTTTGAACCAACTTTTTATACAGTGTAGTAAAAGAAAATATACAAGAACCAGGTACGATGGTTTTACAAAATCACTCCAAAGTCTGCCTTACAAGTTTCTTGTCTTGTCTTTCGATTTCATTATACTGGTTAAAATTGAAAAATAATAATGAATCAAGCCATTGAAAATACGTGTGGGATTGTTCATTTTACAAAGATAGAATTTTTTATGTACTTCAAAGTTCATTTCAAATATCAATGAAAAATAATTCATTTTTTTGCGGAAGACATAATTGAGTCAATCGTTCTTATACTCCCCTTATAGTTTTGAAAACTTTGTATATATTTCATAAAGAATTTGGAAATTCGTATCAACTGATAAAGCCGTGTGTCACGTATTTCTACTTCCAGATAGGAGATACTTCTCTGTAGAATGTTCAGGGACGATGCATATTTTGGAATCTTTCATTTTTGTATTCTTTGTTTTCATATGGATGAGGCTCGGAAAAAAAAACAAAATTGTAAATTTGATTTTTTAAATTGAATTTTATGTCACTGAGACCTTAGTACACTTTATAATTTATAACATCAGATTTAAAAATACATAGGTTTATATTGAAACTACATTTCCTATAAGAAAGTGTGTAACTTTTATGGTCACTCTACAAATCGAAGTGACGATAATTGTATTAACATATTTCTTTATTTGAATTCTTCACGTAATTTTAGGAGTAAATCATTTTGAAGGGTTTTATATTATTCGATTATTCATGAAAAACTTTGACTGCCAATTAAATACAGGAAGGTCTTTTACAGCAATCTGGATACTTACGGGTAAGCTGTTCTGTGTTGGGTTGGGTGGCTATGGGTGATACTAGAAACGGATCGTGCGGGCATTTAATGTCTGCGCATCTGTAAAGAAAAACAATTTGCTCATGTGGTGATGATTCTAATTTTTGTTGCAAGAAATATTTGACACTAAGTTCAAGTGATACATGAGTCACATGACTCAAATTATCGATGATTCCAATATCGAATTATTGTTTTCTAAGGCTAACCCAAAATTTATTTCTTTAACATCCCATTCAGTCACATTCAGTGCGGGAGTGAAAAATCGCAAAGAATTGAATATTAGGATCAAGTGACTCATGCATCATATGATCTTAAAGGAAAAGTTAAATTTATAACTATTTATTATCCTCAAAGAGGATAATCTATTTCGGTTTTTATAAGGTGGCGCCAAGTAAGAATTTTGGCTAAACTCAATCCGGTCGGATTCCATTTAAAACCGATTCAAACCGTTTGAACCGATTTTTTCAGTGCATCGTTTGATGACAGTTTTGTGTGCAAATTGGAATCGCAACAGAAATATAAATATACGAGAATAGAAACAAATTACTTTTCCCCAAATGCAAACAGTATTTAGAAATTTTACCCCTTTGTGTGTATATATTTATATATGAATATATTCGAATTCTTAAGACCAAAGTTTAGGAAATTTGAAATTAAGAAGGGAGCATCAGTTTTTCATATCGAATTTTAAGGAATAATTACAAGAATTTTATATAAACTTTTTTTGGAATAGATCATTATAGAGCTCTTCAACGTTTTCCATTGATAAATAATAAGTAGAAATGTGGGAATTATTTACTTCAAACGTCATGTAATGGAAGAATATTTATTTCAAAATAATAACTTTTCTAGGATGCTAGTATCTTTATAAAATACATATATGGGACATTCTTTTACAAATCGAACACCTTTTGAACTTGACAATTTTGATTGGTCCCAAAAAGGAGGAGGGTCAATAAGGCCGGTTTTTGGGCCATCTACAGATTGGCCTCAAACATGTTTTATTTTATTCATCTAACTAAGTCTCATAACCTCTTCAAAGGATTTTTCCTGAGAGTGATCTGATTTCAAGATATAGCCATTTTTAGGTTCGTATTTTAAATGGGTTTTCGCACTTTCAATCAAATCATGCTAAGTTTCATATTGTTAGTGTTGCTCACGCAAGATCATACTTGGCCAAAAATTGCGCACGTATATGCGTTACAACATATGTTAAAGCCA
>WSXT02118449.1:0-11008 GCA_011762715.2 Neuroterus valhalla | reverse complement strand
TGACTTTCTTTTCAATCTTGCTTTATTTGGCTGAAAATTCTGATTTTCGTTCATATTTTTGAATTTTGAAAATGCCACAACTCTTACAATTTTGTTTTTATTGAAAAAAGTCATGAGGATAAATTGTTTCACTCAAAATGTGTGCCAAAGGGCAATCCAATCCGATTAGTCTTTCCAAAGTTATGGAGTATACAGACACCAACGACAACGACAACGACGACGACGACGACGACAACAGACAGACAGACACCAACGTAAAAACTATATTTTCGGAATCAGGAGGTCTCAAAACGTGGAGATTTCATCAATTCCGCTAAAGTCAATTTTCACATAAAACCAATACCTTCTCATTATGATGAGAATGTAAAACAGTGCAGGCAGCGAGAATCGAGCGTGCAACCTTGCGATTATCAGCGAAACACCTTACTAGGTGAGCCACCAGGTGCTTGAAAATACATTTACGCTAGCTCAACGACAATGCGCTCGCAATTCTTCAAATGCGTTTTTCTCGAGAATCGTCCAAAATTGCGCCTTCTTGATTTTTCTCAGAAAACCTCTAGTAGATGTCTATCACTGAGGAGAGTATCGACCAAAATAAAAATAAGGTGACCTGAAGGTCCCCTTGTTAGATGGATACTGCGTAAAAACTGGTTATATACTGAATAATCAGCTCTTGTTTCAAAGAAAACAAGGCACCGACGCGCTCTTTTCGGAGTCGAAATACAAGTCATATCATAAGTTTGTGTCCCATTGAATGTTCTGCTAGCAGGTAAATACTAAACGTTTTTGGTGAATCTTAGAACGACGCAGAAACAGCAGGACCAGGAGAAGAAAAGGAAGAAGGCGGAGATCTCCCAGAGTGCCTTCACCTATAAGAAAGGATCGAAGTGTCAGCATTATTATCTTCGGACGTTTAGATTTTAGATTTTAGAAGGTTATGGCCGCAGTTTCCAGTATTCTAGCTGGTGTCATAAATGCCGGAAACTATTAACAATAGTTTGCCACCAGTCTACGCAGCTGGTCCACAGTAATGACCATGTTTCGGATTGTCCTCTTGCCCTCTTCAGGGGCGGCTTCTTCTTACAATCCTATATAACTTCCTATAGTTTAGAATTTAGATAGATTTACAATATCCTTGAAATGCTGTTCATTGTACCAAGCATATTTCATTGGGCACTTTCATTAGGTATTTCATTGTAATTTCATTATTCCAAAGCTTCGTTTGGAAATCATTGGAAAGTATGCAATGTGGCATTCCTTAGAAAATCAAATACAAAACTATAAAATTGTTAGAATTGGATCATATTTTCGAATCATAAAGTTCCTATTCGAAATTTTGTTTACAAAAAACGTAAATTGTTATAGCATAAAATCCAGGATGATTGGTGCTATGTTTGATAGTTTGATAGTTTGATAGTTCGGCATCCACACCTATTTTTTTTTGTTTCAGAGACTTTTTTGAGATTTATCTAATGCCCTCAATGAAGAAAACAACAAATCGGAAGGTTTCGGTTGAAAAAAATCAGCGTGTATTTGACGAATAGTTACCATTTGGTAATTGAATATAAGTGATAAAACAAAACATAAGTCAATAGCAATATTGAACGAGGAACATGATAAAAATGTAAGAAATACGAGTGAGGTAAAATAGTACAAAGAACTAAGATTGTAGGATGAAATATTGTAAACGGTAAATGAAGTTGATGGATGTACCAATGTACCATATACATATAGCATGGTCATTAGGGTGGCCCAAAAAAAATTTTTGCGAATTTTTATGCAAAACGCCCGGAAGTTTGTTCGAATCCACAAAAAAAATAGATGCATTTTTTTTGGAAAAAAAAACATTTAGAGGAGGCACGTTTGACACGTATTTCCCATAAGAAAAAAAGACATTTTTGTCAATTTTCTTTAGAATTCTCAATATTAGGTGAATCGAGTTCGAAATTCACAATTTCTCTTCACAATTAGTCACAGAATTGAAATAAAATATAAATATCACCCCATAATTCTGTTTTATAGGGTCCCAAAAAAACCCCATAAGAGAAAAATGTGTTTTTCGAGTTTTTGGCGTTAATTATGATTTTTTTGCGTTTTTTCAAACGCAGATTGTTTCAAATATATGAAATACAACGCGATACTGATAATTATATGTTTAATTATATTGTTAAAACAATTTATCATTGTTTTTAGCAACTTTCTCTTAGAAAAGGGTTAGAAAGTCAAGGTTCTTTCTGAATTTTTCAACTAATTTTCAACCTTTCAGTTCAAGCGAGACGATTATCAATTAAATTTACCAAAAATAATTGTCTGAACAATTTGTTATAAATTATAACAATATTCTCTTAGAAAAGTGGTACACAGTTGCGGTTCTTTCGGAAATTTTCAACTTTTTGTACACTTTTCACCTAAAGTAATTTGAAATTCAATTTAATTTAGCAAAAATAATTGTTCAAAGAAATCGTAAATGTTTATAGCTATCTTCTTCTGGATTAACACTACATAGTTGCGGTTTTTTCCGGAAATTTTTAACTTTTTATCACTTTCCAATTAGATTCGAGTAATAATATTTTCATTTTTAAAACATATTTGTTTGAGCAAATTACTATCGTTTATGGCTATCTTCTCTCAGATTAGTGCTGAAAAGTTACAGTTTTTTCTGAAACGTTTAACTTTGCTTTACCTTTTTAGTTATGAACAAATAATAAATAAACATTAGAGAGAATCATATTTCAAATATAATTGTACTGTTCTAAGTAAATTATTTTTGTTCTTTTCCGAATGTCCAAAAAAAATTAAATAAAACAAATTAGCTGACTTTATTATTATTATTATTATACCATAAAGCCATATCCCTTTAGGAGTTCATTCAGTAAAATTTAAATTTCGAATTTTCTACTAAAATTATGGACCTCAACTCAAAAATTTAATTTTTAAGAAAGTAGTTGAACTTTCAATCGAAGAGTCGAATTTTCGAACTAAAAATACATATAAATTTTTAATGAAAAATATGATGATTGATATTTCAAACAAAAAATTTGATTTTACATAAAAACAATTTACTTTAACCAAAAATTAAATAAATTCAAGCTAATTCAATCTATTTGAATTCCATTCAAATTTGATTCAGTGCAAGGTTAAACATTTCAGAAAAAAACAAAACTTTTTAGCCCTTATCTAGGAGAAAATGGTTATAAACAACAATGAATTGTTTGTGAAAAGTGGACAAAAAGCTTAAGAGTTTTAAAAAGACCGCAACTTTTTAGCACTAATCTAAGAGAAGATAGCCATAAGCAATAATATATTGTGTAAACAATCATTTTTGTTGAATTAAATTAAATATTAACTCGCTTCATGTGAAAAGTAGGCAAAAAGTTAAAAATTTCAGAAAAAACCGCAAGTTTCTATTATTAAGCAAAGGAAATATTAATAGCAATGATAATGCATTGTTTGAACAAATATTTTTAACATGTTATAATTTTTAATTCAATCTAATTGAAAAGTGATAAAAAGGAAAAATTTTTAGGAAAAACCGCACCTATGGAGTAGTAATCTAGAAAAAGATAGCTATAAACATTTACAATTTGTTTAAACAATTATTTTTGCTGAAATAAATAAAATGATTACTTACTCTAAGTGAAAAGTGGACAAAAAGTTGACAATTTCTGAAAAAAAAACCGCAACTTTGTAGCAATACTCTAAGAGAATATTGTTACAATTATTAATAAATTGTTCAAACAATTTTTTTTTTAACTCTAATTCATAATTACCTCGCTTTTACTAAAACGTTGAAAATAAGTTGAAAAATTTAGAAAAAACTTTGACTCTCTAACCCTTTTCTAAGAGAAAGTTGCTCAAAACAATCATAAATTATTTAAACAATTGAAATAAACATCTAATTATCAGTATAAAGTAGAATTTCATGTATTTGAAATAATCTGCGTTAAAAACACTTCAAAAAAATCATAAGAATCGCCAAAAACTCGAAACTCATTTTTTCACTTATGGGGTTTTTTGGGACCCTATAAAACAGACTTATGGGGGTGATATTTGAAAAGTAATATTTTATTCGTATTCTGTGACTAATTATGAAGAGAAATGGTGAATTTCGAACTCGATTCACCTAATATTGGGAAGTCTGAATAAAATTTATACAAAAACGTCTTTTTTTCTTATGGGAAATACGTGTTAAACTTCATGGGGCTTGCGCCACCTCTGAATATATTTTCTTTGAAATGCTTTTTTTTTTTGTAGAGTCGAACAAATTTCCGGGCGTTTTGCATGAAAATTCGAAAAAAAATTTCTAATGCTTTTTAGGACCACCCTAATGGTCATACATAAATGTGCAGAGAAACATAATCACAAACAGTCTTGTTAACATAGAAGCTCTTCTAATAACAATATCTATTACAGTAGCTATTATCAATAGCTAAAAATTGAATGAAACAATAAAAGATTTCAATCAAACCAAAATAAAACAAACGATAGAATTAAATAACTTATTACCTTATTTATCATTTACATCAAGAAGAATGATAAGCTCTTGGGATATAGATGCTTGTAGTTTTTAAAACCCATTAAGTTATTTCCCAGAGATCACTTGATGTAAAGTAGACTAAAAGTGAAAACGAGTGAAAAAATCGTGTGAAGAAACTGTGCCATGTAGATTGTCAAATTTGGTTGACAGTTCGTGACAAAAACTGGCATCCTCCATCCAGTGTGGCGGTGAGAGCTTTCCGTTCTTTGACGTGTCGAAGAAATACAAAGGATGGTCGACCAGTCCCATTGTCTCCACGTTTGAGTCGGGCAGGTGTCCAAACGGTCGAACAATAAGGGACAATCGACGACCACCGGTAAAACTTTACGAACCTAGAAAGGTGTCGGAATGCACCCTGCGGACATCCTCCATCCCTCCTGTTCTCAGACTTGGTGTCTCTTATTGTGATTGTTATATTCTCAAACACCCCCTTCTAGACAGGTCGACGCGTTGCCGTCGACACGCCTATCAACTGCGATTATTCAGATACCAGTCAGGAAGAAATCAAAGCTTGTCTCAGAGGTAGCCATTCTTCCAAAATTAAAATCTCCTTCAACCCGAAAATGTCAGGCTGGGATAAACTCGAAGATGAACTTCACGCAGGATCGTTTTTCCCCAACTGCTACATCTATAAGAATGAGTAGATTTATTAAAAAAACAAAAACAGATCTTATACTTCAGACCAGTTTCGAGCATAACAAAAATAAAATACTTCAAAACAAGTCTGCGCTTCTAGGGTTATATCTGTACTTTGTGTTTCATCCTTGGTTTCATCCGCTATGAGAATACAACTTACAGAGGTTTATACAACAGCATTAGAGGCAGCATTGAAGGCACTTTTAAAAACAGTTAATTCAAGCATGCCAGAAATTTTTGCAGTATTCATTCTGAAATTTTGAAAAGCATTTCCGGTTAGTAGGAATTTTCCGGAAAACGTTGAGTTGGATAACCCGCAGGTTCATTATTTTATATGCAGCTACACACAGGACAAGCAGAGAGTACAACAATGGAAGCCGCTCAACGGGGCATCAGCCACCGAATCCGAAGCAACAATGCTTGAACGCATCCTTGCCAGAAGGACTCTTCGACTTGAAGGTTAGTTCGTGAGCAGTGAGCTCATCGGGGGTTGAGCTTTACAGGTGGTCGCTGAGGCTCGTGGCTCAAGAATAATTAAAACGCAACGCGAAATCCTCGCTGAAGAAAGAACAAACCGCACAGCCTATACCATCCGACTAATACCTGACCGGTAAGCCTTTTAAAAGCGTCCGCCAGTAAGGATATCGAGTGGCTCTCTGCGCCTACTTACATGGGAATTTGCACCTACAAAGCAGACTTACCGCCCTGCTTTGTGGATACTCAATGGGACTACACCTTCCATCTGGACAGCTAGTCTCTCAAAGGAACCACCTTCCGGAAAATGTCCTTATTCTTTGCGATCCTGCAATTAATTCTCAACAGGAGGATCAAAGAGATAAATAACGTTTTCGGAATTGGTCTTCCTTTCAGAGAAAAGAGAGCAAGGTTGGAGGAAATGATTATTTTTCTGGTTCATTCATGACATGGGAATTTAAATGGAGGTCTCGTTGGAGCTCCAAGTTTTCAAATACGATAAAGTTTAGTATTATAATAAGATTAGGACTCAAAGCAATGCCTACTAGAAGTGAAAACATTCTTACAAACGGATCCTTAAAAGATTCTCAACAATTGACTCCAACCAATCATATAGCAAAGGATTCTATAATACATCCAGGAAACGAATGTTTAAAACGGACTATAATAAACTTCACATAGATAGGATCACTAACAATGACCTTATCAGTAGATTGTTTTCTACAATAAAACACCAGCCAGAAATATCAATTGGCTCTGGAAACTTTCACAGTCGCGTGACCCGTAACAAACTATTAGCAACAGGTTCTAACACACATCTTATAGACTTAGAAACGTACCCTAATGGCTTTCCCAACAAGAAACTGTTAACAGAACAAAACGATATTCACAGCAACGAACAACGGATTGAAACGAAAAACTTATAGATACGATTTCAAATGTAATATAAAATACATTTAACTTATAGAAACTGGTTTTAAGAAACAAAATAACAGCAAACATGAAAGAACACTTATATGACATCTCGTTCAAAAATTATTCGTTCGTAATTGTTCGTTGACACATACATTTTTTATTGTTTAAGAAATAGTTGATGGCAGCATCTGGTCAGAATGGCAGACGAAACAAGTCGAATAGTTGCAGTAACCATTTTAAAATGTTTCGCATCAGATGGATACCACATCATTGTATTGGTTCCTGCATCCTCTGCATAGGAGGCACAGGCCATGGAGTTTGCAGATGTTGGACACCATGTTCACTGTAGCCTCATTTGCGAGTCATATGAAGTCGCGCATTGTGCAGTGTTTCCTTGTTTCCAATAATCAGAATGGACAAGAACACTCTGAAATTTTTTAATTAAGCATGATTCACCTACTTCATTGAAAAATTGACGGGTAAGAATTGTGCTTCAAATATACGCATTTCTTCTGCATTTATAGAATTGATACAGGCTTTAGCTTACCATTATGATGTCATCACTTTGATGATGCATTTTACTTCTTTCTCCGTAATTTCAAATCCAATATATTTCCTTCATATTTCTCAACTGCATTCTCACTTTTTGAAGCTTAGCTTCTTTTGGGAGGGTATACATATATTCTGAGCGAAACGACCTAACTGCGAAAAACGGGAACACCCCGTCCGCGTCATGAAAAATGCGACAGAAAATGTTTATAGCATGGCACCAATGCAGCTATCTCTCCCCCTCTCTCTCTTTCTCCCTCCCTCCTGTTCTGAAGGCCGGTGTAGTACATGGACAGTAGACTCTGCTACTCTTCTCGTTCTGAAATTTCTCCTCCTTTCGCCCGTCCTCACTCTTGCTGGGGGTACGGCGCACACTCGACGCGTCGCGTATGTGTATTGAACACGGACTTACACGTTGCACACGAGTAAAGGCATTTATAATAAATAGTTCTGATAGTGATTCGTCTGAAAGTTCATGCCTATATATATATAACGCTTGAAACTGACAAACTTTATTAATTTAACTTCTTTGAAATTTGAATCACCAATTGCGATCAACTTTATACTTCCAGCTACAATATTTCTTTAACTGGCGTGCATGAATGCACAAAGTGAGAAGATAGCTGTTTCCTTCCAATCGATGAATGAAATAACAATAAAATTGATGATAGATAATTCATATTTTATTTTTGCACAAGGTTTCATGAAGACTGGAAGTGCTTCAGTTTTAACAGCTGAAAATTTAGATATTCTCCAATCTCAGGCAGGTAAATTATAGTAAATATATTTTCTGACCGAATTATCACTTCAAGCCTGACAGTCAGAGTGACTTCTTCATACTTTCGGAGAATTCAGATTTAATATATTCAGATTGAAGTTCATATACAACATTTTTCGTTTCCAGATTCGAATTTCTCGCAAAATCGCATGATTTGTTAATTAAGGCTTAAGGTTAATTAATTTGTTAATCGTTCATAAAGTTCGAAACTTAATAATTCAATATGTCGAAACTCGATGAAGTAGTTAAATTCGAATCAATAGGGTTTCCATTTTCTATTTGGACGCTTCAATTTATTGTAAATTGAAAAAATTAGTTGAACATTTCGCAATTCATATTTTTGCGGATCCAATCATTTCAAATTAGGTGATTTAAAATAAGAAAGTTTCAAACTGAAAGACTCGATAGTTTACGAATTTCAAGTTAAAAAATTGAAGCCTCTATAATTGAAAGAAGGAAAATAAAATTTCTTATTTAAACTTCTAAGATTTTCGAATTTTATTCCAATTTGAAGAGCATTAGAGTTGTGAACCTTAGATCTGAAATCGTTAAAGTTGAAAAATTAGAAAAGAGCGTTTGAAATAAAAATTTGAATTGGAAGTGTTAAATAATTCTAAATTAAAAGATTAAAAATATTCCGTCGTTTCACAATTTGAATCGCTCAAAGTCAATATTAAAGAAAAACGGGAGTGATAAATACCTAAAATATTATTGTTGAAAATTAAAAATGATTGGATTGGGCAATCTTGAATAAGGAATACTTAAAATTAGGAAAATGTGGATTTAATCGGTATTGTATACTTTATCCAAATGCATCCCTGGTAGTTGAATAATTTTCAATTGAAGCCATTAACAATTTAATGTTCAGATTGGAAAAGCCTAAAATGTTTCATTCGAATTCTAGACGTTTAAAATCCTGCAATCTAAAAATTAAAGACTCTCATAGAACAGGCTAATATTGAAATTCCTAGAATAATACAACTTCCCAAAAGCGCTCCAAGTTTTGCAATTTTCAATCTAACCAATACCAGCTTTCTGGTTTGAAATTCGGAATGTTAGAAATTTCATATTTTAAGATTCAAATTCGATGAAATGAGACACTATTATGAATGAGGAATATTAAAAATAAACAATATCACTGTAAACTTATGAGTCATCTGTGATTGTCAATGTTCAATTTGAATTTATTTCATGTTTGAAGAACTCGAAAAGAGAGTATTTTAATTCTTGATGAGCTTCTGCTTGGGAATTCAAAGATTAAACATTTTTTTAATGTGGCGATTGTTTAATTTTTGAACGCTTCAAAACTTGTAAAGGTTGGAATTTATAAATTCAAATTACTGGGATAAACCTGTGGACATATTTATTACTAAATTTTCTTCAATTTGTAAGTTCGTTTTGTCTTCTACACTTGCAGAACCAACTGAATCCATGGATTGTTACAAAGTCACAGTATTAATAATCGTCAAAGCAGGAACAATGTTATTCTACTTTCATGAGCAAAAATGTGAAAATAAAGGTTTTCAGCGATTTTGTACTTTTTTTTCTAATCTTCGTTACATCGATTTAACTGATGGAAACTATATTGTATCTACGTTAATATAATTTTTCACATCCGAAGTCATGAATATTTTCAAAGTTTCAAACTTCATAAAAATTTTGCACACTGAACATATTGTTTCAAAAGGCTCAAATAAATCATTAAGACCCTTTTTGATATGTAGACAAAAAATTTCATTTTGGCTTGTCATATTGTACCCCGAATTTTATGGAAAAAATGTTTTTACCGTTTTCATCAGTTATGTCTGTAAGAATTCCAAATATGTGATAATATGTATGTTCCGTTAGTTGTACTGTACGAATAAAAGCTCATTATTTGTAAAATATGGTGTTGAAAATGTTTATATGCTCTTGAAAATTGATTTTTGAATAAACTTGAATTTTTCAAAACAAAATCTTCAACTCCGATTAAGCCGTGAAAAGAACTCCTGCATCCTGGTCTATGCATAACAAACAGGAATAAATCTATAATCCATAAGAAATAGGAGCCATATGGCTACGTTTATATTGGATGTTCTGACCAAAGTAGTAGCATCATCCGATAGAGTTGGATGGGGGATCCAACTCATAGGTTCACCGATCCTCCTTAGTTGGCTCACACAACCAATTCTAACGTATCCATTTAAAATGGCTGCCTCAGCGAAGGAATTGGATGGCGTTCCAGAATCCAACTAAATTAGATACCCCAACCATTCGTCAGCAAGCAAATTCCGTAAACAATTTCTGAGATCTAGCCCAAAAGAAACTGCTTTTTAGCAACAGATCGAGGGAAAAACCCTTATCGTAAGCTCCGAATATAGATTCATCTTTATAGTAACATATATTGATGAACTTCCCAGCAAATGCTAGAGGATTCTCGGATTATTAAGAAACAAAATACATGCCAGAAAACAGACCGTTACAAGATTCTCAATAATGAACTACAAAAAGCCAGATACCAAAGAGGACCGAACGATAGTAAAGCAAAATACCTTGTGAACAATCCAAACAAATTCTGAACATATAATGTAAATAGATTGTAAGAAACTGAGGTTTATAACAAGCGGTTATAACAAATTCCTTCGCAAATCCCATACTGAAGATAACTTGCATTTCTCCTCGGAACGGGCTATAAGAAGAGCAGTGTTCCAACTCTGTGGGAACTTAACCTTGCCTTGTTTATTTCAAGATTGTCAGCCTTCGGTTAGTTGTGGGCCATTAATAATATCCAATGATTAGTATAACAAACGCCATATCAAAGAACGTGGTGATTGTTAAAACGGACTAGTACTGCCCTATACCAGCTATGTATAAAAATTTAGTGCAAGGCCTAAAAATTTTTTCAAAAATGTTTTTAATCAAGCTCACGAAAGCGTATTGTCATAAATTCCTTCAATGCCATAAACCTTTCCTACAGCAGAAGATAGCAAATAACCTGAAATACACTATTATCACATAACAAATTACTTATCAACGGGTTTTAAATAAACTTTGCATGAATGAACTGCCGCTTTCATTAACGGACCGCGTGCCTCCGGAAAAGTTTCAGGTGCTGAATGGAGATTAGGTGTGTGGAATGC
>WSXT02118438.1:0-11009 GCA_011762715.2 Neuroterus valhalla | reverse complement strand
TGGGTTAAAATTCAAATTCAGTTAACTAGAAACATTGTAAAAATGTACGCTTTGCATTAATATTCCAAATAATTCCAAAATTTGAGGTAAGGTTCGTTTGAAGAAAGATAATCAAAACTATATACTTATCCTCGTTCACATCACGAAAATTTTTAAAGCAGCTAACACGCGATGCTCCCGAACTCATGGTGTACTAGGCTTTGGCATATTTTTTATTGCATAATATACACTCAAACTCAGATATCGAACATGAATTTCATCAAAAATAATACACTCCATCTGGCAGCAAGCCAACTTGCATAAATTGGAACTAGGTGGCGCTACAACACTCGAACCGGTCTGGCTCAAGTCTGGGCCCTAGAATTATCCCGATCTGGCCTCGAAGATATTTAAACAATCCGGGCCAGATCGGTAATTGAGGAAATATATGGCGATTTCTGCAGGGAAATGACAACTCACATTATAATATTTAAATACAGATAGTGTACATTCAGCGGAAAATTGAAAGAAAAATCCGCCTCCCTTTCCTGCTATAGTTTCTTGTACATGCCATTCTGTGTCTGGCATGTTGCCATTTTCAACGATCAGCTCGTGGGATTCGGCAAGAAAAAGAGTAAACATAGGAGTAGATGCAGGTTTTAGTTGTTTTATATAGCTAGCAGCTCGATTGGTTTCTCTGGAACAATATCATACCATTTTCCGGTAAAAACATGTCATTATGCAATTGGGATTTGTGTTAAGCTTTTTTGAAACATTCTTGAATCTAGGGTTATTTTGATGAACTGCTGCATAAGCTCGCAAGAAAGATGTACTGAAACTATTGTTTAAAACATTTTTGAATTTCAAAAACAATCTGAGATTACGCATGGATCATTGAGTGGATCAGTTCTACAATACGCATGTCATTTCGTCTCAGGCAGTTTACCATTAGCAACGGTGAGAATGGGAAACAAGGGTAAACATAGAAGTAGAAACTACATTTTGATTGTTTCAGGGGCACATCAAGAATAACCTCATTGAGTTTATTGAATATTTCGAAATAAATCTAACAATTTATATAGAGAAAAAGCAGCATTTCGTTATGATTCAGAAATCTGGGTTATAATTTTTGCAACATCGTCTGAAGTGGAGTAGTTTTTGTGGGCTGGCGTTCCAGTTTGCAAAGAACATGGATCAGCACTATTGTAACAGAGAAGTTGAGTTTGCAGCACTTATCTTAAATCACTCACGAAAAATGAAGAAGCTAACATTTTTTCCGTTCAAAATAAAATCCAACAAATTTCACACAAATGGCGTCTTGTGCAGAGGTTTGTTCCCATGCTTGAAACAAGGGTCGGCGCCGCACTGGATGATAATTAGTGGTTCGCACTTGACCTAGTATGTAGCATTAAGTCCCACGAATGCTATGCTATGCATGTATACAGAAATGTAGAATTTTCTCTATGCTCACATTTATGACAATACACGGTATGCTATATCTAGAAAGATGTTTATTATGGACATTTTACGAATTACAAACATGCATCAGTTTGCATTCCGCTGGATTAGACAGAGCCGAATCAGTGCCACATGTGTCAGCATCACGTACGATTATTCCTCGTAGGGATGAATCAGAACAGTTACCATTCCGCATATTATGCGGTTCGCTTGAATTATCATCGTTATCTGTCTAGTTTAATTGCGGTTGAATAATCGAGTCGATCCTTCTTCACGAAGAGAAATATCATACTCTCTTACTGAACATCAATAATCTTTTGTGTTTCACTCAAATATAGTGTGCTTTTTATTAACCGTTTCTCTACTAGTTGTTTCGGATTATTATAAGATACCGAGAGTAGGTAGTTACGTTCTACATTGATAGAATAAATGTAAATTTTCATTCACACCAGCAAAAGAGAGGCCTCTACATGGGATACATTTCTTCAGGTATATATTTGCATTAAATGTTTTGCATTCTATCAATTATTGTAAGCCAGCCTAATGCAATCAATGCAAAAACTATTTGAGGAGCTCTTTGAATCTTTATATCTCCAAAAATGTCTAAGTTCTGGAATCAGCAGAAGTATTATACGCCCCTTCGAGGAAGATGTCATGTTGAATAGAAGTGACAAAGGAAATTCAGGATTCAACAGCCAGCTCAATTTTAATCCACTCGTCTTCCTCTCTCAACGTCTCCGTTTACGACTTCGACATCTGATTTCGACGATATCTCCAATTGCCCCAATTTGAAACCTTCTTGGTATTCGGCTAAACTGCATCATCTGAAGTTTCCATGGAACTGACAAATTATAAAAAAAAATGCGTGTCTTTGAAACACGCGGTAGGGAAGGAGTTTCGAATGCGTATATATAAGTACGTCCTTCTCCTTAGAACGTATTCGAAACGTTTACTTCTTACATTTTCATTCTGAATGAGAAGGTATTCGTTCTTTTTTTTCCATTGAACGTTATACTATGTTTTACTCCGTTAACGAAACGATAATGAAAAATATCAAAAATCGTAAAAGTAGCCCGATTTTTCAGAATAAAACTTTGTTATAAATCTATTAACAATAAGGTATCAAGTGTGTGAAAATTGGTTGTAAATTATGCAAAATGCAAGGAGTTTCATGTTCGTGAAATCAATAGGTTGTAAAAGATGCTCATAAAAATTTCAACGGGTGTCATATAACCCCCTCTTGAGTCTCTAGACCGAGCTCTAGGCCCCAATGAGATCGAGGTTAGGATTGTTGCAGCTCCTCTTTCATGTCACAATTGCAAGAAAATTTTCACACGATTTTCCATCAGCTTATGTAGGAGAGAGGGACTAGTTGTGAGACAGACTTAGTTGTGAAACACTCGGTTTTTTACGCCATGTATTATCAAGGTAGCCGACCCGACTACTCCCGAACTTCTCTTGTCCTGAGCCAATGTTTTCGTCGAGGTTTTCACCCACACCAAAGTGAATAGACGCAGTATTGCATTAGTGACGAAAATCGTGTGCCGAAGGGGAATCAAAAAACTTTTTTGATGTTTTTCAATATGCCATTTTTCCGAACGAATAAATTATAAAAAGTAAGTAGAATGCATTAGCATTTAGTGTTTTCCTCTTCAAATATGCTAACAAGGTAAATATACTCAATTGGTTTATTCTTTTCAAATATTTGACACTTTTCTCATTTTTTTGTTTGGATTTTCTTTCTCAGTAGGTCTTAGAAATACGGCACATTGCCAAGGCTTGTGTCTGCAACATTGGATTTGGCGTTAACGCCAAAAATAATCAAATTGGGCTTCGCCGTAACAGTCAGTTCGCTATTCAATCCCGATATCTTTACCGACGCAGATTTTGTCCACGTTGTTCAACAAAATGTTGAACCAATAGTGGGTGACGCAGATAAACAGCGGCATATTATTTTCAATCAGACTAATCCGGTCAGGAATAAGAAGTAGTCACATCTGAACCATCCCCATATGGATTGAAATCAGTTATGTCAGCTGCCACCAGTTTTTCATCGATTTTAGATTAAATTGGCCCTTCGCAAGCCACCGCTATCACAAAAAAAAACGATCGAAACGTGGCCTAAAGACAATGGAGGGTAGCCGGTTTTAAAAATAATTATTGTCTACTAAAAGCCTTTAGAATGAATGAAAATTTATATTTGCAAATATTCATCTAGATTTTACTTGAAATTTTCCCATTTATAATGAATTTTTCTTGGTGTCTCACAACTAAGCCACTTCCTCATTCCGTCAAAAAATCATGCATTCACTGAATTGGTCATAAATTTTTTAGTATTGACCCGTCTCACAACTAAACCCTCTCCCTCACATTCAACATTCCTTCACAATAAGGCATCAAATGAGTGAAAATTTGTTGAAAATTTTTCGAAATGCAAGAAGTTGCATTATCGTAGAATCTATATGTCGTAAACCATGCTCGTAAAAATTCTACCAGGTTTCATATATCTCTTCAAATAAATAAGTAGTAAGCAGGCGTCGTTAAAATATGAAACGTCTATTATGTCAATTCTAGTCTTTGAGAGTATATAAGGATCGTTGGCGCATCTCTTTCATATCACATTTACAAGGTATTTTTCGCATAATTTTCCACCAGTTGATGTACATTCAAAAATCCTCATAATGATCAGTACAACAAAAGTTAAATCGCAAGAATCGGACAATATGTACTTATATTATGAAACGATATTGAATTAGCAAAAATCGCAAAAGTAGATTTTTGCGATTTAAACTTTTTCGTGAAGCTAATAAAATTTACGTATCAAATGTTTAAAAAATTGGTTGAAAATTTCAAGAAAATCAAGGAGTCGCATTTCCGTTAAATCTATACGTTGTGAAGGATGCCCATAAGAATTTCAATGGGTGTCATATATCCCTCTCTAGATACAGTCTCTAGACCCACATGAGATTGAGATTAGGATCGTTGACGCTTCTCTTTTGTGTCACATTTACAATGCAATTTTTGCACAATTTCCCACCAGCTTATGCACATTCTAAAATCTTTATAATTATCAGTACAACAAAACTTGAATCGCAAAAACCGGACCATTTGTACATATATTACGAACGATAATGAAGTAGCAAAAATTACAAAAGTAGTCCAATTTTTAGCGATTAAAACTTTGTTGCAAAGCTAATAAAAATAACGTATGGAAAGTTTAAAAAATTGGTTGGAAATTTTGCAAAATTTAAGGAGTCGCATTTTCGTAAAATCATTTGCTCGTAAAGGATGCTCGCAAAAATTCCAACGGGTGTCATATATCCCTTTCTAGACAATCGTACAAATGTCAACCGGTATCAGATTCTGAAGTAAGTAACGCGGTGAGTGTAACGGTAATTCATGACTTCACAGCGTAACGGTACCAAAATACTTTTAGGAAATTGGTCCCTACGCACGAAATCTCTCTACCCTCGTATAAGGAATCTCGTTCCAAAAATGCGACAGAAAATGCGATGTACTAACACATTCAAGTTTGTTGCCCTTGGTGAAGGTGCGCCTGCGCCTCGTGCAACAAACTTCAGCATTGGTAGGCTTCCCAGCAAAAATCCACAGATGAGAAGAAGTTGTTCGGAGTTGCCTTCAATTCAAATATGCATGATTTTAGAATTCATGTGTCACTCGAAATTTTTGTTTGCAGTCAATATCTCTATCTAGAGCTTAGATGGAGTTAAGTCTGATATATGACGTGAATTTGACAGCAAAAATATTTTTTATAAGTCGTATTCTTCAATGAATATATTTTAGTCTTAACGCATGCGCCTTGTGCCTCAAACTCCAAACTCGTTATCCAAGACCAACTTATCTTCCTCGTCAGATGATATATTATTCACTAGCACAGTGGTGCTAATTGAATTAGAGAGTTCTACCCGATTAGGCGAGCAAATTCGGTAAGCGATGACAACGACGACGATGAGGGTGGAGTTTGGCGTACTGTTAGTCTCTAGCCGTCTATGTCAAAATTGTTTTAAGATATGCTCGTTGCTACCGATGGGGGATAAACTTGCTTATTCAGTAATCGAGTGCAAGGTTTTATTCCTGCTCAGCGAACTTTGCTATGAAATTTCTTATATACTAAGACTGAATTTAAACTTTTTTATTTTTACAGTCTATAATGTTAAAAATCGCTTTAACTCATCGAAGAGAAACAAAAATAATAATCATTGACTGAAGGATAATAAAGTTTAAGCCCATGAGACACAAAGCGACATAAACAGAGGTGAAATTAAATTTCTAGATTTCCCAACTTCCCAAGTACCACAATTAAAAGTTTGAGAGTTATGGTATGAAGTACCTATACAGTTTTCCATCCCTCAAGAGACATCTAGGAGCTGAATTTCCGTATAACATTGTATCAGCAGAACCAACACATTCCGATCTAAAATGTGCGAGATACCTCAATTCTTCCATATACATATATCCACTTTACTGAGCTGCTCTCAACCTTCACATTTTCTCATTCCGTTTTCACATTCTCATTCGGAAGTTTTTTTTCTCTCTGGGGTGCATAAGGGTTTTTCCGGATGGCACCAAAGGATCGATGATTTTTTACATTGGAGATAGGAGTATATACATATAGTATATAGCATCTCTAAAGGATCCTTTCATGGTATTTCATCGCTTATGAAATACGTGTTTTATTGTTGACCGATCTGGGAGGAAAATATTGGCGTATAGCTATTCAATCATCTATGTATGAAGAGTATTTGTCAGTGATTCGATTTACTGAATCATGTCTAACTCTTCTTCTCAGAATTCTTTACAAGAAGCAGGAATGTATGTCTCATGAATCTAAGTTTGGCGTTCTATCCACTAGCATACGTCTCAATTGAAGTAAAATCGTATTCTTTCTGTTTCAGGTAAGAGAAATCTCCACTTCAGTAATGGTAAGAAGGACTGGATTCCATCATTTTTTTTTTACTACGATTCCTGACATGACTGCTGTTCAATTTCTTTATACACTACATGCCAAGGAGTAAGCATCCAGAAAAGTGGAAGTCCATTTTTCGTTTCTTCTAGGAATTCTAGCAAATGCTCTATTTCGAAAACCAATAGACATAAATGAATTTAGAAAATATTATTAGGTTATGTTCCTTTTCGAAAAGAAAATTTCTTTGCAATTAATTCTTATTACTTCTTTATCTTAAAGCAAGTAATCTTTCGATAAATCGTGGTGGGCTCACCAACTTTTAAGTGTGTTATATCATCCCAATTTTCTTTTTTGTAATGAATTCCATTCATTCGAGAGAATCATTCCAAAATGTGCGTATATATCAGGCACAGATCAAGAGTCATCAACGTGCCCTCAATTTTCAAAAACCGGATTAAATTATATTAACAACTTTTAAGGAACAGATGTGACCATGTAAGCTTCAAACGTACGACACCTGATAGGCCTAGATGGGTCGTCATTTGTAGCGAAGTTCTCACTTTGACTAATGCTGATAGGTTTAGAAATATTCACTTACCATAACTTCAGTCGAACCTCTCTCACTCTTACTTTTCTACTGTGATCACCCCAATCCGACACCTATAAGCTTTTGCATGGCGAGCAACTGTCAATAGAGTTCGAAAGGCGGCAACTTACGTCAGGAATGTCCGGTCACTTACCGGTAACTTTTCGGCCGATTTTTTTGTCGAGAATTTACGAGAATATATGTTTTTCACCGAAATAGAAGAGTACTCTCAAGCTCAAATGGTTTTTGAAGCAACCTATGATGATTTTTAGTTAATTGAAGAATATTTGCCAAATTATTAGGAGTTGGTAGCATTGAGTAGTAGGGTTGTCAAGTGGCCGGTTTTTGGCCGGCCTGGACACTTTTTCGGGTGTAGAGCCGGTGGTCGGTCAATAAGCAGAAAATAGGGCGAAAAGCCGGTTTTCTGGTGTTGAAGGCAGTTTTACTCAAATACCTTGTAACTTCTGTCGGTTTTTACGAAAAATCCCTGTTTCTGAACAGCTTCAACAACAGTTGCAAATCATTGCAGAACGATAATATGAAATAGGAATTTTCATACTGAATAAATAATGCAAATAACATGCATCTTTGTTGTAAATGAAGGCATTTCTTTTTATTGACACCGACCTTTCTAAACAATGTGGCTTCTTTTTTTTCAGAAAGGGAGCTTCCATAAATGATGTCACATTCCTGGGGGAGGGGGGGAGTCAGATCATCTGTGACAGTTTGTGACAGAGGGAAGGGGAGGAGTAAAGAAATTCTGAAAAAAACTGTGACATCATTTATGGAAGCTCCTTAACCAGCGAGAGACCGGTTTTTCGACTTTTCAGACTTGGCAACCCTATTGAGTAGTATAAGAAACAAATGAGAAAAAAACGAGTTTGAAGTTTTAATACGCCGCTTGTCCATACCAAATGACAGAGGAAAAAAGTGTCTTTTAGAAATTCTTTCAAGAATCAGTAAACACGAATAACGAAGTTGTTTATAAGTGCAATTATTGCAGTGAACTTTACATAAAAAACGCTATACGCCAAAGAAGCCATTTAGAAGAAAAATGTTCAAAGTCCCCTCAAAAAGACAGAGGAAGGTTGAAAAAGGAGAGAATAAGCTTTTAAGGTTATAGACCGGCTGTTAATTCCTAACCTACCTCAAAAATATCGATAGATTTCTGGGATTTCTGAACTTCGTAAATTCCCATGACTTACGTTTAAACTGTTTACATTTTTCACAATATATACATGTTTTAAACACTCTAAATAAGGAAGGATTCCTGATGTAGTTACCATGATATTGTTTCTCACAGTTTCACTACATAATATGCCAGGTGTTTCATAAAATTCATGTTGCAACCGTATGCAGGAAAATTGTATAGAATTTTCCTGAAATACTGTCAAAATTAAGGTAAAGATCTATCCGTATTTCGCAATCTTTTGGTTCAATTTTATTGGTCAAACGTGTTGAGAACGTTTGTAAAACGTTTTTAAAAAGCTTTATTTACTTGAGTCTCAAATATCAGTGGGAGTGTCAAACGTTTCCAAAACGTTTTTCTTACCGAAAATTCCAAACGTTTCTGGTTTGCTAGAAAACGTTTTTTTATAAGAAAAGATAATTCCAATCTAGTATCTTTCTAGGGATTTGTTTTCTAATGAAAGAAGGCCTCCAATAGCTTCAATTATCTTTCAAAAAATAACGTTAATTACTTTTAACCTTTTTTTCTTGGAACACAGCGGGTGAAGTTTTACAAAAAAATGGAAGAATAATAATTATAAATAAATAAGAAATTCGGAACAAAAGTTCAATAATGTTCAAAAGAATGTATCTTAACGATAAATAAAATTCTATTCTGAAGAATATGAAGTATATTGTATATAAAACTACAGAATAATTCTAATCTCGAATTTTATCTGCTATGTAGGTCTAAGTGCATTAAATATAAACGTTATTTAGGTTGAGAAACGAAGAGAAATAGTATAAAATGAATATTCTTGTAAATCCTCGGTAAATTCTCGCATTCTCGGTAACGTTCTCCGTTACCTTCTCCAAATCTTTGTTACTGAGAATTTTCTAACTCTATCCGTGAATATATAACTGGCTTTCATTGGGGACAAAAAAATCCGACAGAGAGCGCGTTGGTGTATCGACCCTGTTCTAACATTATCTCTTATGGGAAATTGGCCAAATTATTTATAAAACGTTATTTCTTGAGAAAAGGATATTCCTAAAACGAAAAAACATTGAGTAATATTTCTAGAGGGAAAAAATCTCACCAAAAATATTGAAAGGGAGAGAGAAAAAAGTTTGAGTACATATATATTTTCCCATATACATGATATTGAATTAATAACGTGATGAATGGGAAAAAATGAATCACCTACAAATAGAGTTTGAAATAATTGGAATCAGTAATAATAATATTAATAAAAATAATTATAATCAATAGTTAATAACATTCACTATTATTCTTTAAAATTATTCTTATATTGATAAATATTATGATATTCTTCTCAGATCCTTGCTAATATTCTGTACCTCATATATACAAATTGGGTTTTGGAATTTACAGATAGGAACATTATATATGCACAGGATGTACGTATATGCCAAATTATGCATTTGATTGTTTCATGAAACTTAACATTATTAATAAAGAACAAAAGTAATGTTTGATTGCTCAAATATATTATTTATGGCATTGAAAATTAGGAGCAATGTATTTAGATGGTACAATTACATTTCGAGAATGAGTTTCAATTGAAGATATCAAATGTTAAACCTACATTCGCAGCAGGAATAAATAAATCATAGAATAAATTTCAGGAAAAACTTCAGTACCATTTCTTCTAAAATTCTAGAATTTCATATTTTCGTTACGCTTTCAAAAATATAATTCAACATTCACATTAATTAGACGAATTTCCCAACAAGAAAAAGTCACTGCAATTTTTATCATTATAAATAAAGAAGTTTACAATTATAATCCCTTGGAATTGAATGATTTTACCAAAATATTCAAATTATTAACTGACTATGAATCACAAACCTACAGCATGAACAAATTCCCACTACTGCTAAATTTTTTAAAAATTTAAAAAAAGATCTCATATGACTTGACTGTCTGCTTTTTAACTTTTGCCTTCTTAAGGAAGTTCTTGTTGTTTTTATTTTTCAATCTTTTGATAAAACATGTATTCTTTTTTATTATCTAAATAATTATCCCCTCCTGCATGTCTTCTCCCAATCTTATTTTCAAAGAAAATAGTAATTTTTTTACACACACTTGTGTTACATTTTTCTATAATCAGTAACTTCTTCCAATTTATTACTGTATTTCGTTATTAGAATACCGTTTGACAAATTCCTATAGAAAAATGAGAAACAGGTAAATTGAAAAGATTCTTTTTCTTGAAAATGAGTTCAAAAATTTTCCAAACAATGTGTATTTTGACAAGCAAATGTGAAGCATAATATTGATTTTAATTTTTGTTGAAATGAAATCAAGT
Source organism: Neuroterus valhalla (assembly GCA_011762715.2). NCBI lineage: Eukaryota > Metazoa > Arthropoda > Insecta > Hymenoptera > Cynipidae > Neuroterus > Neuroterus valhalla. The sequence goes on along the minus strand of WSXT02118438.1, from coordinate 559 downwards.
TTCCGTGGAGTACCCTGGCATATGGCATATAACTCAACAGATTATATAAAATTTGAGATGGAAAATGTAGTGGATGTGTCGATTTTTAATGATCTTGAAAAATTATTTTTAAATTCCTTGGAGGTCAGAACAATGAAATTTAAACTACTATTATCGCTTTTATTATATTTGTTAGTTATACAAAACTCCATCCAAATAATGTTTAGCTTATGTCACGATTATTTGATGATTGTAAATATATTGTTAGATGATTGATTGATTCAATGCGTCCCCTAAGGGTTTACATTTTCTTCGAACCTCTCCACCATTCCTTTACACACCCTACTACTACCTCAATAGTGAGTAAGGGGGACCTACAGCTTAAGGTGGGTTCCGAACCTCTAAGAACACCAGCCCCAAATACTCAGAGTAACCTTTTTATTAAGAGGTACCGGCACCACGACTCTCCGGAGATGAAAACTCCCTTGCTAGGCAAGTGTTCGCCGCGTGGGCCGCCGAAGCTCTTCCAGAGTGCAAGGCGGGAATCGAACCCACAACCAGCCGGCGCGTGGGTCCAAAG